>JAOWBN010027791.1:0-10404 GCA_028565015.1 Pinguicula moranensis
GAATCCATTTCTTTGGACAAGATAATCAAACAACTAGTGGGGTTCGTTTGGAATAAACTCTCAAGCCCAAGAAACTCTCGTTGTCCAAAGGAAGGAACAGAGGAAATGCACGTCATGAATACATTCACTTTGCATCCTTTGTGCCCAAAAAATTGTCGAACTCTAGAGTCAAAGCTCCTTTTCGAAATAAAGCCTGGGCTTGTTGAAGTCCCAAAATAAGATGATGATTGATACTGATGAATCAAATGTAAGTGTGCAGGTTGCAGAATCTGATGAATCTGTTGAATGTTTAATTTGTGTTACTGAAGAAAAAAAGGAATATGCTTAGGAGTCTTTGTCCACAGAAGAAGAAGATGTGTATCAATTGTTAAGTGAAAATGCGATTAAAAAGCTTGGTATTGATACAATAGCGACTAGACACGTGGAACGACATAAGATGTTTGATCCACACTGATCCAGTGGTCACAGATAAACACACTTTTTGTAAAGATAGATTTGATGCGTTTTTGTAAGTATAAATAGTTAAGACTTGAAACCATTTTGTAATTGAGCGGTTAAGAAATACAAAGAAAGGCGGTTCATTTAGTCTCTGTTCTTCATCACTCTCTCTTCGAGATTCATGCATCACACACACGAATTCAGTCTGATTCACTGAATTCAATATGGCATCAGAGCGAGTTATGTATCGATAGTCGAAGTGCATTGTTGTTTATCGATTGCAATTGTGAAATCCGAATGAATTGAAGAATAGTAGTTGAAAATGACGAATAGTGAAGTGGATAAACAAAAGGAGTTGTTGGCAATGAAGCGCAAGCAGCAGATGGATGATTCGCTGGAAGAACAGCTACAGTTCCATGGATCGAATAGTCCAGGTATGCAGTTGACTCCAATTTTGTTAACTGAGTCCAATTATCTAATTTGGAGAGGTGCGCTACACTTGAAGCCAATTTTAAGGTTGGACATATTGATGGGACTTTAACAAAGTCGAATGAGGAATCGGTTATGTTTTGAAATGGAGAAGAGCTAATAACCTTGTCTGTTCATGGCTTAGAGGCTCAATGCAATTTGAGTTAATGAAATCCTATATGTTCATATCTGATGCTAGAGTCTTATGGCATAATCTTGAGAGAAGGCTTGGTGCAACAAATCTGGCGCTGCTATTTGAAATTAAAAGAAATATGGCTATGATGAGGCAAAGAAGTCTGAGTGTTTGTGAGTTTTACGGCAAATCGAAGGGACTTTGGGATCAATATGAGTTGTTGAAACCAATATTGAAGGTGAACTGGGAACTCTGTTAACAAGGAGAGAGATAATGAGGGTAAGGTGATGAGCTTTCTGATGAGATTGAATGATGCGTTTGAGAATGAGAGAGGATATATCATACGTATAGATCCTTTGCCAAACATTGATCAAGCATATAATATTGTGGCAGCGACAGAGCAACAAAAACAAATGAGCACAAATATTACATCCGGGCAGGATAGTTTGAATGTTGCACTGATGGTAAGAGAAGGAAACTGGAAAAGGAATGGAAAGGGAGGAGTAAGAGCTGATAAAAGTGACTTAAAGTGTAGTCATTGTACAAAATCAGGTTATACGGTGGAAGAATGCTTCAAGCTGAAAGGTTATCTGACAGGTTGGAGTGATAGTCGAGCTGATAAGTCAATGCTTAAGTGTGATCATTGTACAAAATTAGCACATACAATTGATCAATGCTTCAAATTAAAGGGATATACTAAGTATGGTTCGACCAAAGGAAAGGGCAGCAGCAGAATCATTCTGTGCATCAGGTAATGTTGTCTGATGATGAAAAAGGGCAGATACACCGCTGGAATCTAATGAAAGAGAATTTGGAAATCTTTATGAATGATGGGGACTATGCAAAAGGAATTGGAGAGGATCTCTAAAGGAAAAGGATTGGCTAATGATGGAAAATTGATGGTGAACATCGCTCATTTCAATGACTTTGCAAGTAAAAACTCATTTCATTTAATGTGTTCTGTTAAGGACACTGATATCATTATGGATGAATGGATTGTTGACACTGGAGCAACAAATCATATGTGCATAAGATGGAATGCTTTGACTAAGGTGTGCAAGTTTGCTACATTTACACCTGTATGGTTGCCAGATGGATCTACAAAACCGGTTAGATGTTATGGTGATGTGATTCTGTCAGATGTGTTGTTGTTAAAATCATGCCTTTATATGCCTTGCTTCAAATATAACCTCCTGTCAGTTCACAAATTGACAAAAGACTCACATTTAGGCTTTCATTTCTTCCCTGATGAATGTGTGTTGCAGGACCTTGAGACATGGCGCGTACTTGTTGAAGGATGTGTCAAAAAAGAGTTATACACGCTGAATTCAAGGTCTTTTGCAGTCCTGATGCTGTAATGAATGGACTCAATAAGTTGCACCATTGTTTACACCCTTTGATAGAAAACTGCAGAGTACTTCCAGTGGAAAATAAATCCATTCAGGCTTGTGCAGTTGTGAATACTGATATGATGCACAGCCGTCTTGGACATCCTGCCACTGATGTAATGACACATTTGCATGTTCCAAATGGTAGTTTGAATTTGAGAAAACCAATTGCCTCTTGTGAGATTTGCCCCCTCTCAAAATAGAGTAGACTAACGTTTGATGAAAGTTGTCACAGATCAGATAATTGTTTTGATTTGATCCACATGGATGTGTGGGAACCTTATAAGATTCCCTTTGTCACTTTTTGTCAGTATTTCCTCACCCTGGTAGGTGATTGCAACCGCTGTGTTTGGACCCTTTTATTCAAGTATAGAGATCAAGTTTTCAATTTAATTGAGGCATTTGTTTTGATGATAACAACGCAATTTGGAAAACAGATCAAAATCTTCAGATCAACTAATGGAAGATTTTGATATGAACAGCAGGCTTATGGTTTCACGCAATCTTATCATGATCCATGCCTTTTTACCCTTTCACAACCCACTCATCAACTGATTCTTTTGGTTCATGTTGATGATGTGCAACTTACTGGGACTTCTTTGTCGAAATGGAGAAAGTAAAGACTTGTCTAGATGATGCCTTTACCATAAAAAACCCGGGTACTGCCAGGTACTTTCTAGGGATGGAAATTGCAAGGTCTAAGGCAGGATTTTGTATCAATCAAAGAAAATACATTCATGACCTTTTGAGTGACTCAGCTCATCTTGAATGCTCCCCTGCCTCAACACCTCTACCTTGTGGCTTAAAATTTGATGCCGGTGATAAGGAACAGACTCCTCTCTATCACAACCCAGAGAAATACAGAAGACTTGTGGGTAGATTTCTCTATCTTAGCTATACGCGACCTGATGTTACATATGTGGTTCATCAACTCAGTCAATTCCTTCACCGCCCTCATGACTCACAATGGCATGCTGCCACGCATGTCCTCAGGTACGTGGCAGGCTCTCAACATCTTGTTTTGTTTTATTCAAGCACAACATCTTGCAATCTGACCGCCTACACTGATGCCGATTGGGGAAGTTGTAAAACCACTCGTCACTCCTTGACCGGTTATTGTATCTTTCTTGGCACTAGTTTGATCTCGTGGAAGACAAAGAAGCAACCTACTATTGCTTGTTCGTCAGCTGAAGCCGAATATAGAGCCATGGCTATGGTTGTCCGTGAACTGCAGTGGATAACACATATTTTGACTAATTTTCATCTTGCATCTAATCTGCCTATTCCATTTTATTGTGACAACAAAGCTGCTTTGGGTATTACGGCGAATCCTGTATTCCATGAGCGTACCAAACACATTGAAGTGGACTGTCATGTGGTGCGAGATCAATACAAAAATGGACTTATACTGCCACTGCATGTCTCCTCTCACCTACAGTTGGCTGACTTGTTTACTAAAGCCCTTGGATCACCTGCTTTTCGTTCCCTCCTGTGCAAGATGAGCATTGTGTCGTGCTCATCTTGACGGGGGGTGTTGAAGTCCCAAAATAAGATGATGATTTATGCTAATGAATCAAATGTAAGTGTGCAGGTTGCAGAATCTGATGAATCTGATGAATGTTTAATTTGTGTTGCTGAATAAAGAAAGGAATATGCTCAGGAGTCTTTGTTCGCAGAAGAAGAAGACGTGTTTCAACTGTTAAGTGAAAATGCGATTAAAAAGTATAATATTGATACAATAGCGACGAGACACGTGGAACAACATAAGATGTTTGATCTTCACTGGTCCAGTGGTCACAGATAAACACGCTTTTTGTAAAGATAGATTTGATGCGCTAAGTATAAATAGTTAAGACTTGAAACCATTTTGTAATTAAGCGGTTAAGAAATACAAAGAAAGGCGGTTTATTTAGTCTTTGTTCTTCATCACTCTCTCTTTGAGATTTATGCATCACACGCACGAATTCTATCTGATTCACTTAATTCAAGAGGGTACCGCTGATCCTATCATCCGTTGCTTTTTTGTTCGGTGGATCTTCGATTGTTGGCTTGGGCAGCTTCGTTTCTCATGTGCACAATCTAAGTTGAGGAATAAATCTGTTAGAATACTGTCGGCGAAAAACAAGAACAAGAGGATCAAAGCGACAGATATGGTGGAGAAGATATTGAGTTTTACGGTCGTTAATCTCAGAGAATCTAGCATCTTATTGAGAAGGGGTTGAGAAAAGCTCTCATGGTTGTCGTGGAGGTGGAAGAAGAAGAAGATTGAATTTGTTCAACTCGTGCAGATATTCTTGCGAGTTAAAATAGGAAAAGTTTGAATGTTGGAGGGAGGTTCGGATTTCCCGTCCATGTTAGTCGTTGCCGGAGTAGACCTGGAAAGTAGAGTAGGTCACTTTGCTTTTCCACTACAATGATTTGTTGCACCGGAGCGGACGGAGTTTTGACTTTTTAACTTCGGCGAAAATCTGATAAAAAATCTCACACAGAATAGTTAATAGGGAAAATCATTTTTAGTCCAATGGTCAAGTTTATTAAAAATATAACTATTAGTCTTTCAACTACTATCACTTTTTGTCCTTTTAACTTCTTTTAGGCATGTTTTGTATCCATAGTAATTTTCACTTTTTACTTCTCTTTTTCATTCTACTTCTCCTTTAAATTTTGTATGTTTTTAGTGTTGGGTAACATTATGAAAAAAATGAAACAGTTATTGAAAAAGTGTTTGCAATCAAATTTTGTAAGTTGATTAAATAGTGTTTGTAGTTAAATTTAGTAATATAACTTTAATTTATTTACGAAATTGTCATTAAAAGTAGAAATAGAAAAAAAAAAAGAAAAAAAAAGGTTAACTTCATACCTACTTCTGAAAAAAATGAATTTTGGTTGGAAAAAAAAAAGGGAAGAAGAAGTGAAGTTTTAAAACACTGTTTTTGAAATAATATGGAAAAGAAAGAGAATGAGAAAAATAATCTGAAAAATAAGTTGTACAAAATAGGCCTTTAAATTCAATGGTTGGTTTTTTAATTATCTCAAAATTTATTCTATCATATTATGTGTCTGTTTATATTATTTT
The DNA here is from genome assembly GCA_028565015.1 of Pinguicula moranensis. Taxonomy (NCBI): domain Eukaryota; kingdom Viridiplantae; phylum Streptophyta; class Magnoliopsida; order Lamiales; family Lentibulariaceae; genus Pinguicula; species Pinguicula moranensis. Next base: position 5,504 of record JAOWBN010027791.1, read on the forward strand.
AGTCGTTTTTATTATTATTTTATAATTAATTTTTTTTATTTTAAATATTTTTAAATTTGTTTTTATTTTATTTCACTATGTTTATTTTTAATTTCACTTTAATTAATTTAATTTTATGTAATATTTCAATTAAATATTATTTAGAAAAAAAAATTAATTAATATTTTTTTAATTTTTAGATTAAAAAAATCTAATATTCCAAGTAAAACAAATCAAAATGACCAAAAAATAATAATAGATAATATTAAAAAACCAAATGAATTGAAAAAAAAGTAAATAATGTGTTAAAAATGAAATGAAGTGGAAATAAAATAAAGTTGAATTGATAAAAAAAATTGATAAATAAGTTTTATTGCGAGAGCGATTTGCGACCCCTTTGTCCTTCGAATCGGACCTGTGTAATGTTTTACATAGCCATATCCATATGCCATCAATTATAGATCATATCATCATATCCATTCACTATAATAACAGATGGATCAATGGCTCAAGTGTGAAAGCCATTGTAATAAAAAAAAAATTATACATTGTAATAAAAATATATATATATATATATACATGTATTATTTTTTTAGTTTGGTCCCCCAAAATATTATAATTACATTCATTTTGGAATAATGTTAAGAATTGTTTAGATCAGTTGGTAGATTATCAAACACTTACTTGTGGTTGTGAGTTTGATTCCCGTATTAAGATCCAATTTGGATTTGAACTTTGGTCGTTGAATTCAAATTCCAAAGTACTAACCTATTGGTGTGGCATATATATATAATTATTGTAGTTAGTAAGGTTATGTTATTCTTTGTAGTTAGTAAGGTTATATTAGCTTTTAGGTTTGGCCATGTGGCCGCATATGCTTACACAGATCACAAACACACAATACCAGATTCAAAAAAGGAGAAGATGAAAATTTTCTATATTTGTTTTTGTTTTTACATGGTATCGGAGCTAGGTTGTATAGCGATCCTTGTCGTGAAGAAAAGTTTCTTCTTCCCGTGAACGATTGTTGCTCGTCTGTTGAAGATTATTTGTTGTTATATCTGAAATCGATTGTTGTTGTTTCTACTCCTAACCCGTGTAGGAGGCAGTCCTGTGAAATGTTCACTTGTTCTGGTGAAGTTTGTGAGAAACCATGGGTGAATTTTTTAGGTAAAGTTTGTGGTGAATTGTTAAGTGTTGAACTACTGAAATGTCTAAATCTAGTGATGAACAACCAAAGGATGACACCCAGGATGTCATTGTTCCTGCATCGGCCCATGGTCCGTATGCCATTCATCCGAGTGACCAATTACGATGAATGGTCTTGTGCGGTCTGCAGTGTCTTTGCGCGCACAACGTAAGTGAAAGTTTGTTGAAGGAGTAGTTAAGTGTCCAGCCGCTGCAACCGATCTCGACAATTGGTTGACGATTCGCAGTTTCTTGGTTTCTTGGATTTTGAATACGATCAAGCCCAAACTTCAATCAACGATTAGTTATCATGAGTTTGTGAATGAACAATGGGCTAATATTCATAAACGATTCTCCTTGGCAATGGGACTCGTGTCTGTGAGTTGAAGGCCGATATCGCCAACTGTAAGCAACGAGGGGAGGAAGTGGCTCTCTATTTTGGAAAGTTGAAAACAATGTAGGACGAGCTTCCCACATGTGAGCCTTTACTTGTGTGTGTCACATTCAAGATGTCCCTGTGATGTCATAGAGAAGGCGCATAAGATAATGCCAAAAAGATTTATCAATTTATGATGGGGCTAGATGATTCGACATTTGGGATTGTTCGATTCCAAATCCTCAATTTGGAACTGACTCCATCCTTGTTGCAAATCTATGCGATGATTATCGAAGAGGAGAAGTAGCAACTATTGCAAAACATCGTGATGCGCAAAGTGATGCTATGACTTTTGCTGCTCAACCACGGCGTGACTCTCCAAAAGCTGACCTTTAGTGTGATCGTTGTCAACACGAAGGGTCATGATGTCTCTCGTTGCTATGATCTTCATGGTTATCCAGAAGGCTAGCGTGGTCGTGGTGTTTGCGGTAAAAACCATGGTGGTGATCGTTGTGGACGCAAGCAGCAAGCGAATATGGCAGCCGATGGTTGGAACGGAGGTGACACATCATTAACTACTGCTGCTCCTTCAGCCAATTTGCGAATGGTGTTTCCTATTTGAGCCTTGAACAGTGGATGGTTGTGGTGCAAGCAATTAATGCTCAGAAGCCTCGTAGTATTGGCGAGAAGTTGTGATAAGTTGTATAATTGGTTACTAAATATCGTGGTCTCTCAACATATGATCGGAATCCGCGACGTGCTTCATGATGTAAAATCTATTTGGCCTTGTCCTGTAAATATGTTGAATGGCACATGGAGCATGTCTACTAAAAAAAGAGCAGATCTGTTAGCTGCAACATCCATTTGGATCAGGGCTGGACATTCGGAATTCAGAATTCGAAAACGCCCATTTTCAATCCGAATCGAATTAATTTCGAAAGCAAAGTTTGAATTTTGATCTGTTCCGTATAGTTATTCAAAAATTCGGAATTTTCAAACAATAATAAAAAATTTTAAAAAAATTGAAATTCAAAAATATTTCGGAGAACTAGAAAAAATATTTCAAAAATTTAGAAATATTCATCTAAAATTATTTTCTAAAAAAAAGTTCTGAAATTCAGAAATCCACCTTATATTTTTTATCCGATCCAAAATATAATTCGGAACTGAAATCATATTCCAATTTGATCCAAAATCGAAAATTGGAATTTCGGATTGAAATTCGAAAATTTTTGGAAATCAAAATTTCCAAATTCTGAATTCCGAATGCCTAGCCCTAATTTGTATGACGTTCTTCTTGTTCCACCTCCTTAATTTTTATATCTCAGTTAACTAAGCAATTTCATTGTATAGCATCATTTTCTGATAAGTTGTGTATCATATTGGATCGCAATACAAGGATGATGATTCAAGCTTTGATGCAGCGTGATTGGGTTTATTATATGTGAAGATTATGGATGATGCAAGCATCTATGGGTGTCAGACATTATATGTGGCATCAACGGCTTCAGCATCTTTCTGTTCGCATTATCAAGTCAATTTCTAGCTCTTTTAGTAGTTGTTTAAATTGTGATGTTTGTTTTCAAGCAAAACATACAGGCGATGTATTTTGTGACAGTGATCATCATGCTAATGCTTTTTTTTGAGTTGATTCATTATGATTTGTGGGGATTGTATCGTACTTCCTCTACTTGTGGTGCTCGTTATTTTTTAACGATAGTTGATGATTATTCTCGTGCCATATGAATTTATTTGTTGGTTGAAAAATCTGAAGTTGCCTTAATTTTTCAATAATATTGTTCTATGGTGGCTCGACGGTTTAATGCTCATTTTAATGATACTGAGTTTTTATGTCTTCGGAATTACGTTGACAGTCATGGCATTATGCATCATACTTTTATGGTGAGGACTCCCCAACAAAAAGGTCGAGTGGAGCGGAAACATTTACATATTCTCAATGTTGCTCGAGCTTTGCGATTTCAATCCCAAATGCCCCTCAAGTTTTTGGGTGAGTTACTCACTGTAGGTACCTCATTAATCGCACTTCCAGTCTTCTGTTGCAAAATAAGAGAGCCTCTATGAATTATTGTATGGCAAGCCTCCAAGCTATAGCCACCTTCGGATTTTCGGTTGTTTGTGTCATGCCCATGTTCATGGCCGAGACAAGTTCTCATCTTGTAGTCACAGTTGTGCTTTTGTTGGATATCCATTCGGAAAGAAGGGGTGGCGTGCATATGATTTGGTGACACGTGAGTTTGTTGTGTCTTGTGATATTATATTTTTCGAGACTGTGTTTCCTTTTACTAGTGAGAGTGACAAGGTTCTCACTTTGAAAGTAAGGGCAGAATAATTTTGAGAAGGGGGTGGCTGTCGCAACTCCACAGAAGTTAACATGTGTCGGTGTTGTCATTTTTCGGAGATAAGTTGGTGCCCAACAGTGCCTCCCAATCGGTCCCAACTGCGAATCCAGAAGTCCAGGAAGTGAGAATCTAGAACCAGAAGTTGAATAATCCAAAATGAAAGATCTAAATGCTTTTTAGTACTTCTTGGGCATCAAAGTAGCTCGCAGTAGCCAGTGAATCTTCCTAAGTCAACGCAAGTACGCATTAGATATTATTGATGAGTGTGGCCTTCTTGGATGTAAGCCGGTTGAATTCCAACTTGAGCAACAACATGGCCTTGCATTTGATACTTGGCCACCTCTTGAGTCTCCAGAGAAGTATCATCATTTAGTGGATCGTCTAATATATCTCACTATCACTCGATCTAAGTTTGGTTATTTGTTCACACTTTGGCCTAGTTTACGCAGCAATCGACCATGAGTCACTAGAATCTACTCTTCGTGTTGTACGGTATCTCAAGGGACATCCCTGTCAAGTTGGATCACTTGAGTTGTTCGCATATTGTGATTTTGATTGGGCAAGTTGTATTCCTTGGAGCATGTTCCATTTATTGGAAGACGAAAAAGCAAGTGATTGTCTCTTGTTCTTTGGCTGAGACTGAATATTGATTCTTGGCTTCAACCACGTGTGAGTTGAAGTGGGTTGATTTGTCTTCTGGGATCTCTCGGTGTGCTTCACCGTTCGACTATGTTTGCTTTTTTGTAATAACCAAGCTGCGATTCACATCGCCGCTAATCCTGCATTCCATGAACATACGAAGCATATCAAGATCGATGCCATTTCGCACACGATGCAGTGAAAAATGGCATCACAACCTCCACACATGTGTCTACCTCTCACTAGCTTGCGGATACATTTACGAAGGCTCTTGGTCGCAAGCAATTTCAGTTTCTACTTTGCAAGTTGAGCATTGCGAATCTCCATGCTCCAACTTGGAGGGAGGGGGGGGGGGGGGG
>JAOWBN010027802.1:0-10404 GCA_028565015.1 Pinguicula moranensis
CCCCTTGGTCTACCTACTGCAGGAGCATTAACAGTTGGCAGCAGAGCTTTCATCCCAGCAATGAGAAGAGGTGAATTTCCTCCATATTTCGAATTTAGAATGGCTGTGGCTATGGAGAATTCATTGTTCAGAATCTGTAAACCCCACTTGCACAGCATAGCAGTATTAAAGGAGGAAAGACAGCGAACACCCAAACCTCCATTAGCTACCTTAGAATTGATCTTGTTCCATGACACTAGGCAGAGTTTTTTCCTTTCTTTTGTGCCACCCCAGAAAAATTTTCTCTGTGTAGATATTAGCTTTTTAATTACAGTCATTGGTGCCTTGAAGCAAGAAAAGAAGTGAGATGGTAGAGCTGCTAGGACTGCGTTCAGCAAGATCAGTTTACCCCCCGAAGACATCTGTCTATGTTCCCAGGATGCTAAGGTATTCTGAAACTTTTCCATAATGGGTTGCCATGTGCTTAAACTTTTTGGCCGAGCTCCTACTGGGAGTCCTAGGTACTTGAAGGGTACAGTTGATAATTGGCAATTGAGATAAGCTGCCATATCATTCAGAATATCAAGTTGCACATTCACCCCTATCAATTTACTTTTTGTGAAGTTTATTTTCAGACCTGAGACTAATTCAAAATTCAACAAGATAGCTTTGAAAGCTATCACAGAGTTCCACTGAGCTTTACCAAAAATTATGGTATCATCTGCAAATTGCAGATGGGAAATGGGCTCTTGTCTTCTGCCGATGCTTAAGCCTGAGAACAAAAGAAGATTCGTGGCCCTTCTAATCATGGCAGCAAGTCCTTCAACAGCCAGTAAAAAGAGGAAGGGGGAGAGAGGGTCTCCCTGTCTAATTCCACAGGAGGGAAAGAATTCTCTGGAGGGACTTCCATTAATTAGAATTGAGGATGAAGTTGAATCAAATAGGCCCTTTATCCACCATTGCCAACAAGGGGGGAAATTCATATTGGCCATGGTGCGAAGCAGATAATTCCAGTTTAGCGTGTCAAAGGCCTTCTCAAAGTCTACCTTAAAGATGAGAGCACTCCTCTTCAGTTTCTGTATTTCATCCACCACTTCGTTTGCTACAACAACACTGTCTAAGAGCTTCCTACCCTTGATGAAAGCTGACTGCGTGGGACTTATCAGAGGTCCTATCACCTTGCTGATTCGGTTTGCTAAGGTTTTAGAGATAATCTTTGGCATGGTGCCAATTAGGGTGATAGACCGATAATCTTTGACAGACTGAGGGTTTGAAGATTTAGCTAGCAAGGCAATGTGTGAGGCATTACTACCTTTGCATAATCTGCCATATTTGTAGAATTCAGACATAAGCTGCATAATGTCAGACTTTAGGATTGGCATGAAGTGTTTGATGAAGTTAAAATTGAGACCATCTGGTCCGGGGCTTTTCTGACCTTTGCAATCTGCTATGGCAGCCATAACTTCTGACTCTGAGAATGGTGATTGCAATAAGTCTTTGTTCAACTGATCTAGAGATTTGAGTTGTATGTTCAGAATAGGCCTGACAGTAACTTTTTCTGTGAATCTCTCACTGAAGTGGCGAAGAAAACATTCTTTGATTAGCATTGGATCTTCAATCCAGATTTGTCCATCCCAAATACCATTGATCCTATTACTTGCTCTGGATCTCTTAAGACTATTATGGAAGTAAGCTGAGTTGGCATCCCCCTGCTGCAGTCACTGAATCCGATATTTTTGGTACGTAGAATTGTTCAGCTTTGTTTGAATAACAGCCAGTTGAGATTGTAGGTCAGCCAAGTACAGTTGATCAATGGGAGTTGAGCAATCAACCTCAGCAGACAATTCTAACTCTCTGATCTTAAGAAGAAGAGATTTTCTCTGCTCTGCCCAGTTTTTAGGAGTGTAGATATTCCACAGTTTGATACCTTCTCTGAGAATCTTTATCTTTCTCATAATCTGATAGCTCTTATAACCAGTTAACAGAGTGCTGCTCCATACCTGTGTAACCATATCCACATAGCTTCTGTCTAGCAGCCAGTTATCAAAAACCTTATGAGGTTTAGGACCCCAATTAAGCTGCTTGGATGTTAAACTCACTGGGCAATGGTCTGAACTCTCTTTGTCCAGTCCGGCTTGTATCCAGGTGTCTTCAGAGGCTAGCCAATTGTTGTTGACTAGGAATCTATCTACCCTACTCATAGCTTTCAAAGATTTCAGGTACCAGGTGAATTTTCTGCGCTCCATACTTAGATTCAACAGACCCAGATTATTGATAAATGAATTAAAGAGAGATACCTCCTGTGTATAATTATGTGCAGCCACCCCTTTTCTTTCTCTTAGCTCCAAAACAGCATTAAAATCTCCCATCACACAGCACTTGTCCAGCACGAAGGGGAGCAAGGCTTCTGTTATGAGATTCCATTGCTCCTGCTTCTTGATCAGTTCATTAGGACCATAAACATTGAGCATATGAGCAATAGCTTTTTCTCCACTCCAGTAGCCAGAGACTCCCAGAAAACCATCTCCGGACAAGATTGAAGATCTAAGAAACTTGGTCTTATTCCACAAGCAGAGGAGACCCCCTGATGCACCAGATGATCCAGAATAGCACCAATCGAAATCAAGATCATACCATAGAAAGGAGCAGAGATTTTTGTCTATGGTAGTCAGTTTTGTTTCTTGGAGACTAATGAAGTCTACTCTCTCCTTCAAAATTAGTTTCTTAACCTGCAACTTTCTCTCGTAACCGCCTAACCCCCGAACATTAAAGGTCACAATCTTCATAAAGGAATGTTTTCAGACCCTTAAGGGGAGATGGATGTCCCGGCAGCTTTGAGGTTGCCTTTAGACATGTTCTCAAGGAGTCTGCGAAATTCTCCTTGGTGAGATCCATAGACTACACCTAGTTGAGACCCTATTGACATAATAGAATCAACCTGAGAACTGGACAGAGGATCAGGCAAGTGAGTCACTGGTAAAGGTATAGGACGGTCTGGTAGAGGTGGGCTGACAGAAGAAGACAGATGTTGTATCCAAGCCTCTAAAATAGCGATGTTATGAGCTCTAGTTGGGTCCTCTAAACTTCTTGTCTGACTTCTAGTTTTAGGCCTGCATTCAAGAAGTCGTGGTCTGCCAACTTTCTTTTTGTGGGTTAACACTTCTGTGTTCTGAATGAGCGGAGGAAAATTTTCATAGAAGACTTTCTATAAGCGCATTGTCATCTATATTAACAACAGGAAACTGTGCGACAGGTAGGGGGTGGCAGGTGAGATCATCACAATGGGAGAAGAGGATTCCCTCTCCTTCTAATCCTGTGATATAATTGGTGGAAGGGGCAGATCCAGATCAGCAGAAACACTAGGAAGATGTTCTCGACAAGTATGTGTCAAGATATTGGTTTGCAGTGGCAAGTTCTGGTTGATGTCAGCTGTAAGCAGGTCAGTGTAGGGCACCATTGCTAGCTGATTTCTTATCACTGCCTCTTTAGGAGATTGCTTTGACTCCAGGGATTTGTTACCAGCTAAGGATGACGGTTCCACATCAACCTTAGGTGATTGCCGTGATTTGCTAGAATGTGTAACTGCATAGGCTGGAGAGCCTTGCAAATTCGGATGAATAGATTGCTCCAGAATAGGGCACAACTCCATATCATCTTCAGGACTGCCATCAGAAGCAGCAGAAGGCCAGGATTCAGAATCAGATGTTGAGTCTAATTCAAGCAAGCAGGAGGGGAGGAGCCGAGCCTTTTCTATCATCGTTTCAACCACATACAATGTGTATGGGTTGTCATCAACTATTATAGACAGGCTCAAATCCACCTTAGAGCATAGAGATACTTTAACCTCAATATGGGCTACCTCAAGGTTTTGTTTAGATAGCGTTAAGTCAGCAATGCCTATATGACTTCCTATCCTATTACCTATGGCTGATAGAGTAGACTGGGACCATGCTTGCAATGGTAGTCCATAGATACTCAGATAACAAGTGCGACTTGTTTCTGGTTCTTGAGGGGACCATGGAGAGATGTTTTCTACCCAATTGGCTGGCCAATCACGGTCATTTAACAAAAGGTTGCATAAGTCCAAAGGTTCCTCTTTCCACAATAACACTTTCCCAGGACTGAAAGGACTAGCAACCACATTCAAATAACCAGCTGATTTCAGGCCTTTTTGAAGGTCACGACAGCTAAAATGTTGGTTGAGCATAGCCACATAGCTGCGTGCCAACCAGGAGTTAGGATCGTTATCAGAGTTGAAGGATAAGGGTTGTAACACTTTGGGCTCTGGAGCTAAAGAGGGACCTCCCTCCAAGATAGGAGGCAGGGTTACCGGTGGTTTCTTCAGGGGTTTCTTGATTAAGGTAGTCGTGGAAGTAACGGAACGCCGGTCCTTGGCATACCTAGCTAGGTTAGCATGTAGGCGGTAGGATCCAAGCCAGGTGTTATTGAGCTTGAATAGAAGAAGCTCAACATCATCCGTTGTGACAAAATCAACAAAACCAAAGGGAAGACCTCTGACATTGAGTTTACGCGCAATAGATAAGGATTTTGATAGTGCCTTGGAATTTCAAGGCACTCTCAAACGGTCTGAATCACATCCTTTTGGAAAATTTGTCAGGTAGAAACGTCGGGTGGTCGATTTCTGAGCTGGATCTAGAGGAGTTTGAACAGTGCGAGCCCCCAACCTATCAAGGACGGAGCGCGGGTTTTGGGTTGGGTTATTCGTTGGGAAGCGTTCAGGAAACACCACGGAGCTTTACCAGCTTTGATGGCAGCTCGGCGCATCAGTTTCAGCTGATGAGGAGGAATTGACCACGAGTTCGACATCAATGTTTCGAGCTAGGAGGAAGGAAAGATGTAGGGAATAAGAGAAGCGGAGAAAGAGTAGGTGCTCCCCGGGCGCGTAGGGCTGCCCCGGGAAGAAAGGATAGACGGAGACGACGGTGGGCAGTAGGGACCTTAAGCAGATCAAAGAATCGGAGAAGGAAGGGCTACAGTGGTCCGGAATCGACTTGTACGGAGAGAAAACATCGGTTGAAATTGGACTAATCTAACACCAATTTAATTAGATGTTAATTGCATGATTATATGCAAATGCCTAATTTTATATTTCATGTGATGTAATTTGTGAAATTAGGGCTTATATAATGCAATTAGGGATTTATGTATTTTAATTGAATGTTGAAATTGTGAATTTCTTTGTTATGCATTCAATTGATTGGAAATACGTGAATTCCGATTACTGGCTTGTTGTTTCATGCCAATTTGAATTTATTATATTCAATTTGTGAAATTAAATTATAATAATGTGCATAGCGTGTTAGATTGTACAACTCGATTTTGCAGGATGTTGAGTGGTATGACATAATATTTAGATTATGACATACGTCTGTAAATTGGTCTGCTGAGCCTTTATTAATTTATGACGATATGTTATGCCACTTATTAATTCATGAATATGTATCATGCCATTTCTTTCAATTGGTAACCCGTTTATCCAAATTTCAGAGGCTCTTGTGCTGGGTAGTTAGTTTGTTAGTTCGAGTTCATGGGATGAAGCCTCGAAGCGGCATACAACTGCTCGTAGATGATTTGGTCATGTAGATGACAATTCAAGATTGAAGATATCATATTACTCAACAGAAATAATTGCATGGGATGCGATTATTTCTTTATGCATTTATTTATTTAAATGTTTTGTTCGTGCTCTTGACTGTTAATGTGATTAATTTGTTTCAAAGCGCAAAGTGTCCCCAAGAGTAAAAATTAGGACGTAATGCACTTTCTATTATATCCTCTTCAAACTACTTTAATAGGGCAGATAATTAACTTACTCAATAGGCATCGCCTTGTATCTTGTAGGAGTTGAGGTTGTGTGGGGCATATAGGATAGGTTTGTCTAATAGGACTACCGGACCGTGTTTGAGCCCTAGTGCAAGATATTAACAATACACAAGGTGTTGTTAACAAATCGAGAGTCATATGCAGTACATGTGATTAACCGAGTGAGATTTACCTAAATAAATCAATTTCAAGTTTTTATGTTGACGCTGGCTTTGCGTGGTAAAATGTGGATCATGAGCCTACTGCATATAGGGACACAATCATATATATAGTAGGGGCCAGTACTATTATTGAACTGAACACACAACATGAAACTGAACTAAATTTTTGCATTTTGTCTGATGTTTTGTAGATGATAACATCTAGGACTCCGAACACATATCCTCTCGCATCTGTAATGTAACAAAACAAGCTCAATGGTTCTAATTTCAGAGATTGGTACGGTAACCTGAAAATAGTTCTGAAACATCAAAAGAAGGACCATGTCCTGGATATGCCTATTTCTTTACCTCCACCTATCACCACTCCTCGTGCTAAGATGGAACAGTACGAGAAGAAAGTCGATGAAGCTAATGAAGTTAGTTGCTTCATGCTCGTATCCATGATTCCCGATCTTCAAAAAAATTTTGAGGATTGGAAAGCATACAATATGATTCACGAGTTTAAGAACATGTTTCAAGAGCAAGCGCATTGTGAGCGTTATCGTAGTTCTAAAGAATTGTTTGAATGTCGCATTGCTGAGTTAGCCTCGGTCAGTATGCATGTTCAAAGAATCATGGCTTGGATAGAACAACTTGGAAAGTTGGGTTCTACAATCGACATAGAACTCTGCACTGATCTAACATTACATTCCATGCCATCGAGGTTTTCGAATGTTCATTATGAACTATAATATGGCGGGAATTGTGAAGCCATTGAATGAATCGCATTCGATGCTTTCGACAACTGAGACTTCTATTAGGTGGGTACCTGATGTTTTATCAGTGTCAGGGTATAGTAGGGTGGGCAAGAAAAAGATAAGGGATAGGTTCTAAGGCCAGAAAAAGGTGAAAGGCAAGGGAATGTCTCCTGCTGAGAGCAAGAGAAAGCCCAAATCTAAAAAGGTTTTACCTACTATGGGGATTGTATTTCTCTTGCAATGGTAAAGGTCACTTCCAACGGTTGTGTCCAAAGTTCCTAGAAGAGCAGAAGACGTCGGGAACGTCATCTCCTTCAGGTATGCACATTGTTGAAATAAATTTTATGCTTCTTCTTCTTCTACTTCTTGGGTCGTGGACTCAGGAGTAGGTGCCCAAATTTGTTCAAATATATAGGCATTAAGAAGGCATAGGAAGCTAGCAAAGGGCTAGATGCAATTTAAGTTCGGTGATGGCGCTTTTGTTTCAGCCGTTGCAGTAGGGGACTTAGAATTGCAGTTGCCTAGTGGGTACAAGATTGAACTTTTGAATGTATATTATGTTCCGTGTGCTAGTCGTAACATTATGTCTGTATATCGACTTACTTTTATGGGATATAAGTTTGTCATGGAGGACAGATTTTGTACCATTTTTCGGAATGGTTTATGTTATGTTAGTATTTCTTTATTCAATAGTCTTTACGTGACTGAATAAAGATGCCCATATATAATGTGAATACTAAATGACTCAAATTAAACAATGATAACTCAACCTTATTATGGCACTGTCGTTTAGGTCATGTTAGCGAAAATCGCATTAAGAAGCTCCAAACGACTGGACTTCTGAACTCTTTTGACTGTGAGTCAATCGATCAATGCAAATCTTGTTTACTTGGTAAGATGAACAAGGCACCTTTTAAGAAGGTTACTGAGAGAAACACTGAGCTGTTAGCATTAGTGCATACATACGTGTGTGGTCCTATGAGCAAAAGTGCACGAGGTGAGTATTCGTACTTCATTACGTTTACTTATGATTTTAGAAGATATGGCTATGTGTATATGATGATGCACAAGTCTGAATCCTTGGATAAATTCAAGGAATTTCAAAATGAAGTTAGTTGAGAAGAATATTAAGGTACTGCGATCGGATCGTGGTGGCGAATACCTAATTTTTGAGTTTCGTGATCATCTTAGAAACTGTGGAATAGTTTCCCAGTTGACTGCACCTAGAACACCACAACAAAATGCTTTGTCCGAATGAAGAAACCGTACTTTCATGGATATGGTAGGGTTGTGATGAGTCATGTGGAATTACTTGTATCCTTTTGGGGATACGCCCTTAAAACGACAATGTCCACCTTAAATAGAGTTCCTACTAAATCAGTGGACAAAACTCCGTATGAGATATGGAAGGGGAAAGTCCCTAACTTATTTTATACCAAGATTTGGGGTTGTGAAGCATATGTTAGGCGTTTGTTACCTGACAAGTTTGGTCTTAAATCTAACAAATACTACTTATTAGGATGCCCGAGGGAAACCAAGGGTTACTACTTCTATCAGCGGCCGGATAACAAAGTGTTTGTTTCCCGATATGATGAATTCTTGAAAGAGGATTTTCTTTCCAAGGAAAGTAGTGGGAGCAAGATCATTCTTGAAGAAATTCGAGATGATCCACTACCAGAAACTTCGGGTTACACCGAAGTTGAGCATGTTTCAAGCGAGACTTTGGAACCATCTGCACCACCGCTCAGATGGTAAGGGAGAGTAATTCGAGAACCTGAGAGGTACTTAGGATTACATGAGATATTACTTATTGGTGATGTCAATCCCATGACATGTAATGAAGCATTGTCACGAGAAGATTCCGAGGAATTGCATAAGGCCATGAAATCCGAATTGCAATCTATTGAAGAAAACCATGTCTGAGACTTGGTTGAATTGCTGACGGGGTTAAACATGTCAAAAATAGATGGGTCTTCAAAAATAAGACCGGTATGGATGACAATCTAACTGTATACAAGGCCCGTCTGGTTGCTAAGGGGTTTACTCAAATTGAAGGGATCGATTATGAGGAAACATTTGCACCAGTAGCTAAGTTTAAGTCTATTTGGATCCTTTTGGCTATTACTGCATTTCAATATTATGAAATATGGCAGATGGATGTCAAAACCGCCTTTTTGAACAGGGTTCTCGAAGAGGATGTGTATATAGCACAACCCGAGGGTTTTGTCGATTCTAAAAAGGCTGAAAAGGTATGCAAGCTTAATAGATCCATTTATGGACTAAAGCAAGCATCTCAGACTTGGAACATGAGGTTCAATGACGAGGTCAAAAATATGGGATTCATTAGAAACCAAAAAAAACCTTGTGTATACAAGAAATTGAGTGGGAGCTCAATAGTATTTTTGGTGCTATATGTCGATGATATACTGTTGATTGGGAATGATATTCCTATGCTTGAACATGTCAAAGTTTCATTGAATATTGTATTCTCAATGAAACATTTGGGCGAGGCTACCTATATTTTAAGTATCTGGATCTATCGAGATGGATCAAAGAGACTCATAGGTTTGAGCCAAAGTACATATATAGGAAAGGTGTTGGAGAGATTCAACATGAAGGATTCCAAGAGAGGTTTCCTACCTATAATACATTGCATTTCTCTCAGTACGTCTCAGTGTCCTAGGACACGTGAGTAGAAAGAAAGGATGAGCATAATACCCTATGCATCGGCAGTTGGGTCTATTATGTATTCTATGTTATGTACACACCCTGATGTATCTTATGCTTTAAGCATAACAAGCCGATATCAACAGGATCCTGGAGAGAATCATTGGAAAGCGGTTAAGAACATCCTTAAGTACCTAAGAAGGACTAAGGATTTGATTTTGGTTTATGGTGATGAGGAGCATCTCACATATACTGGGAACTGTGATGCTAGTTTTCAAACCAACCGGGATGATTCAAAATCTCAAACAGGTTACGTGTGTATGCTTAATGGTGGTGCCGTCTGTTGGAAGAGTTCCAAATAGGAGTGTACGGTTGATTCCACTATTGAAGCAGAATATATATCTGCTTGCGAGGCAGGAAAAATTGGGATATGGATACGGGAATTCGTTGATGAGCTTGTTGTTGTTCCTAGCATTGTTGGTGTGATGGAGCTTTTTTGCAATAACACCAGAGCAATTGCAAATGCAAAGGATTACCGATCCAGTAAGCGCACGATGCACATCAAACGGAAGTATTACGTTATTCGGGAGTTTGTTGGAAACAAAGACATCAGAATGTGCAAAGTAGACATGGACAGCAACACAGCTAATCTGCTGACAAAATAACTTCCCTTAGCGCAGCATGAGAGACATGTGGGTGCTATGGGTATACGCTATATCAGGGATTAGTTTTCGAGCTGTGTATCTTTGTATATGATCTTATAGAGTTGGTACATGGTACCTATTTTTAGCGCTAGTTCAAGTGGGAGATTGTTAGTTAGTGTGACCTAGAGCATTGTGCTCTTGTTAGTTTAATGTATACTGGATAATGAAAATCATTTTGTTCCTTGAGTTTTGTATATGTATATTATGGATCATTTGGGTTGATGACTCAAATTAGGAAACTCCATAATTTTATCAAACTCTAAATTAGTCCCTAGTCTTAAAGTCATTAGCAAAGGAACAACTAGATGACTA
>JAOWBN010027813.1:0-10403 GCA_028565015.1 Pinguicula moranensis
GAAGATTTCAACTTGGCGGACGTGGATGATGCTAGATGCGATAGCGTCCTGTGCCCCACAAACATCAAGAATGCTCCCAGAAGGCCAAGTGCCTTCAATGTTGTGAAGAGATCCAACTGAAAGTAGAAATTCCAGGTTGCAGTCAAGTTGATCAAGCAGAAATATAATTTCACCAACACACAGATGTCAATTCAAACAGGAGTAAGGATTCGAGATTGACCTTGAACCAGAAGGCGACATAGAGCAAAAGAACTGCTGCAATGCCCAGATGGAAAAGAAGGGCAAAAGTTGCGGGACTACTTGCCTTGGGGAAATTCTTCAGGTTAGCACGAAGGTAAAAGATCTGTAAAGATGAGAAAACAAACATATTTTTTACCCATTTATATAAACCAATAGACAGACAAGAATTATTAGAACACAAGAACAGAAAAAGTTGTTAGGAATGCAAGGAGAGGAGAATTTGATAGAGAGATACCGTTGAGGCCAGGAAACCAACAAATGGTATGCAAACTAAAACCAAGAAAGTAATTGAAAGCCATCTAGGTGGTCGCTTTTCAGGAGCCCTAAAAATGTGATATATCTCCGCCTTAGGCCCATATCTGGAGTATGGGTCAACAGGCTGGGGAGGTGGGTGGGCCGCCTTTTCAGAGGCATCTGGAAGATCTAATTCAATGTAGCCCAGAGGTCGCAAGAAAGAGTTTTCCTGAAGCAGAGGAAACAAATGAGTTTGGGCGAACAATGCCATAACACAACTTTAGTAAATGAACATCTAAAACAGGTAAGAAATAATGGTTTTCTTCAAACAGCATTTACCATTGCAGAGTCTCCTACAGTGAGTTGAATGTCATATCGACCAGAAAGATAAAAGAACTTCTCAACGAGACCCAGAAAATCCTACAAGAGAAAATAACATTATAAATTCTGGTAGTGAATAGGAAGAATACATATAAAATGCAAGAGACCATTGACAAAAACAAAACATCTTGAATTCCACAAATAAAGTAGTCCGTAGCAACAGATTATAACTGAAATACTGCACAGAACTTAACTAGTACTGTCGCAAAATTTTTGCCCGAGTTTCCCACCACAAAGATGTGGTCAACCCCACTCCGATGTGTCAGCTTGAGGAAAACCTGACCAAATATCATACTTAGACCACATGACTAGTAAAAAATATAATTTCACTTAAAGAGCAGAACTACAACCTGCTGAGGCTTGAAAGCATTTGCAGATGGTGTGCTCAAGTCAAAGGACAACCTCAACTTCTGCAGGTGATTAGCAGATAAAGTAACAGCATTCTCTCCTGCTAAATTTAACCTGAATTGAAAGACAGAATTAATGCGACTCCATTAAAGACCTTTCATGTTTAATATCACAAACATTCATGCAACTGATATTGCTCAGTCAAATTAATCACAAGCAATTAGTCAGCGACCCAAACAAGATGACACGTAAAACACGGAGCAAGCAAAGAAGCCGGAAGCAGAAGGGCAAAAATGCAATTATACTAGATAAACAGCGAAACTCACTGCTTAAGACACCAACCAAAATGATAAAATAGAAATTAAGATAAGAAAATAATTATATCAAAGTTCTGGGCATAGACAACCCATGGGAAAGTTTAAACCAAAACAGTGTCCACTGCTCAAGAAAGAAAGCAAGAAGCATGTAAACTAAGTTGAGTAAACATCTACAGATAGTCGTAAAGGGAAAAGAAAGACAAATAATTTGCAGCTAAGAACAAGGATACAAAATAAAAGCATGCTAAAGAAACAAATATCCTTCGTCGTGCATAAGAAAATGTACTTTTTCTGAGTTTCAATGCTCCCAATATCATTGTCAATAATTGCAATCTCAGCATTTTTTATCTCGACAACTCCAGTTATATAAATAGGTACTTTAGTTCGTCCTCCAGTAGCATAGTTTCTCTTTTGGTCTGGGTCGTCAAATATAATCTGCAAAGCAATATTCAACCTTTAATACCAGAACATGGAGAAAAGTTTGGCTTCTTTTGACAAAATAATCCAAAGGGGGATAATAAAACAATCACAAGTACCTCAAATGAAAAAATATAGTTTCCAATATCAACACTTGTGGGCAATGCTTCCAAGATATGCACCTCGTTTTCAGGGTCATACTTGAGATTCTGCTTAAGGAGATCCAAAGTTATGACAAATTTGAGTTGAATTAAAAAAAATACTTGGGGGGGTAATAATAGATGCATTGTTGATGCAACATCTAGCAAGCAGAAGTACCTGGTTAATGATAGAACCATCTTTTGAACCCGAGGTAAAAATCTGCACAAGCTTAACTGACAGATTTGGTGGAGAAGAACCTAAAACAGTAGTGACCTTAACCTAAAGAACAAGGCATAGTGGTAAGCTAGATATAGATGCCTGCAACGCAAATGTGTGAAAACCAACTCAAGAACAAGACTTTGAGCTATCAAAAGTTCCTTAAATTTCTTATACTAATTTATCATATATCATAGTAGATCATGATAAAGCAACAGAAACCTCAAACTATAAAAGAGAAAGTTAACAGGAACTGGAAGGAGAAATCGTCAAATCAGAATAATACAAACTATCAGGATGGCCAACCTTGACTTGATCTTTCCTGGTAACTGACATGACGGTAGCTGGCAGCGATAAAATTAAAGGAATGGATCCCCTGAGAGAAAAAGGGATAGAGATCATTATTTTTCAACAAGTCTCCAGTTTTTTTTTGGAGAAGCTACAACGACAAACTCCAAAACAGTAAGAAATATAAATCTTGATAAAGCGAAACCCAGAGAAGGAAAATTTTGCGCACATGCCTGATGTTATCCAAGCAAGCCAAGGCATCAATTTGGTAAAATAAGTCCTTTGCACTTCCAGGAATTCCAATGCCAAGGAAAAATTTAGCCAATCCCAAAATTTTCTCTCCAGGAAGCTGCATTTTCAACGTACTAGTTTTAGATGAACTAGCCCAAGATCAAAAGTAGATGAAAAACACACATTAAGGAAAATGAACCAATTATACAAACACACATTCAAACTTTCAGGAGTTACAGCTGCGAAAGCTGTAATCCCACGAACTACTGATGCAGTAGTTGAAAGAGGGCCTTGATCCCCATGTGCATCGACGAGTTTTTCCTCAAAGTAATAGGTTCCATCATCTGAACAAGAGAATAGTAATATTTGAAAACAATATAAGCAAAATGAAACAGAATAGTTTGATTTTTGTTTAGAACTTCAGTTATAAGAGGGGATAAATTTAGCAGTTTGCTTGATTAATTATTGAATTAAGTTCTAAAAAACAATGGTTCTGTACAAGCAAAGCGTCCTAAATAGCGGAGGAACAAGTAATATACCATATCTTTTGACCCCATCAAAAAGCTTCACAACATCAGTTTTCAGAGAAGCAATCTGGCATTCAAAGCAAATCGCTATCAGCATTAAAACAAGCTACCAAATATATGTACTTGAGAATTTAAAAAATAAGGTATTACAAGACTTATCCATGGATATAAATAATTTATAATAAAGTGAATGATATTTTCAACCTTAGGCATAATAATGGACCTCATTGTACTACAAAAGGCATATGGTGATTTGATTCAATTGGTATACTTTAAAAGAGGCACGAACGTGCATCAATTGGTAATATGCTTCTGAATAAATAAGTATGGTAGCACGCGTCAGTGCATCTCAAAAGGTCAAAAAGTTAAGAATTTTTGTTGTAGACACACTCAACCCAGATAAAAGGGACTAAACTGATGTTTTTCTGCAGTATGATTTTAAGAAGGCCAAAAGCAAACTACTTCAATCAGATATCATCACAATTTGGTGGAAATAAAATGAAAAGGTATCAGGCATACCAGAGAGTGATCAATCTCGGATGCTGCTAGAGATATAACTCCAGCTATGGTTTCAAGTGCAATCCCTGCCAACAGAACAGATTGGATAAGAGACACCCACAGGGACATGCTGCAAAGTCACAGAAATATATTAATCCAAAATAAATGGACAACAAACATTCATCAATTACCAGCTGCATCAATACTAGATTCCGTGTTGCTGGAACTGTGGCGCCACTTGCCATCACTCTGACTGAGAGCCTGCTAAAAGCCGATCAAACGTTAGGAATAAAAGAAATGATTCCTAGAGCATTTGGCAGTAGAAGAACAGGTTTCCTATAATAAACAACAAAACCAAAGTCACCTTTATTGAGCGCAAAATTCTATCAGCATCTCCAATTTGGAGATCTACTTCGGGAGTCTGGTCCTACAGAACAAATGAGAATGGTATAAAATGCAAAATAGCATATCATGAGATTTGAAGTAGCTACATTGAGCAATAGTCAGAAGAAGTCAATGGAAAAAGGAAATTGAAAGAATAAGAAAACATAATTTTAAACCCAGTAGGAGCACTGATAGATGGCAAGCATCATCAAGTTTGCTGAATTATTTACCTTTAGAAGCACTAAACCTCCAATAGTATAGTAATAATCAAAAAGCGTATTTGCACCATTTAGGGAGTCTTCAAGTCTAGATTGAATTCCCTAGGGAACAAGAACAAAGGGTCAGAAAACATAATTCTGCATCGAAGCAGACCTACTTTTAGAGAGAAATAAGAGAAGTTAAAAAAAAGGGTTCCTATATACCCCAAAAGATTCAATCTTGACATCACACTTCAGTATGCCATTACTCCTTAATGCATGAAATAATTCCTTCGGATCTGAAGTTGTAGACTGCAGAGTTTCCAGTACATAAGCACAGGCAGGAGTTCTTATATCAGCCGTTTTTTCGATCCCAAGAACTTCAAATGTCTTCAATGCCTCATATTTCTCCTCGAGACTGGAAAAGAGTACTATGGAGTATGATTACGGTGATCTGAACAGAAGCAACATCTTAAAAAAATCTCTACCCATGGCCAAGCAACAGGAGACTTGATTCCTCACTAAAGGACGAAGAGAAAAAAAAACATGGCCCTCAAAGATTGTGAGTTCAAACTGAATTGACATACTAAACAATCACTTTTTTTTCAAGCATAACGAGGCATCATACATCCAGCTATACCTAGGCAAAGGTTTCCTATATTTAGTAATAATCAAAGAAAGTCATCGAACACGAACTACTTGATGGTACTTGCAAGAGAAACAATTATTTCTTAAAAATGTTCTGAAAGAACAAATAAGTACACTATATTTGCTTAAAATATCAGTCTTAGGCATTTAAAAGCACAACTTTTACAAAATATCTTTCTTTATAATGAAGGAAACACTCAATTGACAGCGTTTCACTGTCTACAGGGTAAACTAAAACGGCAGCTCTGCAGTCAATACACAAGATAAGTTTCCAAGCCAACTCTCTACTTTCCCCAACATTATCTCACTAGAAAACCTAGGATTCCTGCACTTCATAAGGTTACATCATAAGAAATACAAGACACTCAAGCATCAGAGAAAAATTAATAGCCAGAACAAGCATATGCGAGCAGATATGCATACTAGAGTGGGGATGTGTGGCATTTGTTTTAATTAACCTAGAAAAAGACCCATCGGGGGGATAAAACAGTTCCAACGCTGCAGATCGATGAGACTCCGATACGGGGTGGAAGATCGCCGATTCACAGATCGAAGCCAATGCAAAAAATGCAACCACCAAAAATCCCCAATTTCTGGTCATTCCTGCGAAAAAATTCACCAGATTGAATGGTTATACTGATTCCAATACTTTCTGAAAAAGGGACAACAGTTTTGGAGAACTCGATTACTTCGGAGCAGAATGTTTCTCAGTATAGTATTCTTCACTGACGAACCAAACTCAAAAGTCAAACATGGACGAACAGTTCTTTGATAGACTCAAGTAATCGAGATCCAATTTCCAGTTTTGCCCCTGAGCTTAATAGGGTTTATAACGTGGGCTAGCCCAATTTAAGGCCTTAACTCAATTGAGCTAGTTTTAATAGGCTACCGGACTTTCAAGGCCCAAGTAGTAGGTCTCTCATTTATTTTTTAGTTAGTTTTCTTATTTATTATTTGGGTAATTCAAATTTGTATTGACTATTGAAAATGAAATCGAAAATATGAGTGGATTGATCAACCCATTACCCAAGGGGTACGACAGGGGCCCTGACCCTAAACCCTAAACCCTAAACCCTCCCTGTCTCCGCCCCCGCCTCCCCCCAAAAAAATTTACTTTTTTTTTATTTCAGTTATTTTATTTAGTTTTTTTAATTGAATTTTTATTTCAAGTTCTTTTGATAATGTTGGTAATTTTGATTTAGGATTGAGTGTTTTCTTTTGAATTAAATTTTTTATTTCAACTATTATTTTTTCATTCGATTCTATATCTTTTTATGTTTTTTCATCTTTATTTAATAAACCTGCTTTATTAGTGTAAATCTATTTTGAGAATTATTTATATAAACAAATTAGGTAGTATAAATAAATTAGCTAGTATAAATAAATTAGGTAATTTTTTTATCATTGTTTGAGTTGATAATTTTTTTTATAACTGTTAACAAATAAATTATTTTTTCGCCCCCCTAAAAATGTATTTTGCTCCCCTAAAAAAAAATCTTGCTGCTTCTTAAATTTTTCTATAATCCCTCTAAAAATATTTTTGAGCCTCTCCTAAAAAAATTTATGCGTCCGCCCTTGGATCAACCAGGCATCTATGGAATACTGAATCTTTGTGAACACCTATTCGGATGATATGAATCATGGGTATGAGTAAACCAAGCCTTGTTTCTGTACGAACAGGCAATTCTCGTTAAATTGTTCAATCCTATAGCAACCACAGACACTGGCGGATATAAATGGGAACCGAAACCAGGGCCTGCTTTGTCCCCTGGGGGCCAGACCCCTCTCCCATATTTTTTGGTTCCCCTTAAAAAAATTTAAGCCCCCTAAAAACTTTGGCTAGACCCATCTTGACAGCAGCATAATCTTTTGAGTACTTTTTCAATGTGTTAACCAGATTAAGCGAATAAGTCTAAAAAGCAATTCTGGGTATTGAAATACATGAAAATCCCCCAGATTCCAGAAACATGCCAATACGACTGGATGGTATGGATAGATGGTCTCAGTCTCACGATAAGTTTTTCGAGAAGTCATAAACAACAAACTCCCATTCAAATGGGAATGATATCCTCATCTAAGCCTGTGAATCATGGCGCCTAATCAGTACTTAAGTGGTGATTGTTGAATTGGCAGCAGACCGAAGCGTTTCTTCAGTAGAACTCTCTGCCTCGAGAATTTATCATCCGGGGAGAAGCGGGCTGGAATGATAAGAAAACTGATTTCAGAACCATAAACAGTTGATGCTATTGGCAGGATTCCATAAAAAGATCTCTATGGCAAACTCATGGAACTTAATGTGATAGTGCATGCTTCAATGTACTTGAACTACCTTAGATGAATGACTAGGAGTAAAAAGCATCCAAGGTCACGAAAGTTAAGATTCAAGAACATAGGGCAGGGAAGTCACCAGGATGAGCAGACTTAGTTGCCAATCCCACCGGCGATTCCTTCTGCAACGAGAATGTACAATTGTTAACCAAGTTCACTCTCACATATCAAATTCAACGTAATGGAAGGTAAACCCACATTAGTATAAAGTATGCTATACATAACCATATTTTGGTGAGTACGAGCCAATGCCCCATATATAAAGGGATAAGTCTTACATGCTATTTCTTAACCAGGAGACTGAGGAAGATATAAGTAAAGGCAGCTCAACTTTTGAGCAGGGACGTACAAGAAGTTATAAACAGAACGACCAGAAGGCAGAAACTGCTCATTAGAACTACCATTCAAACCAAAACTCCGTAGGAGCAGTTTCTAAAAAATTACCAGAGCAAGGAAACATAGAAAATGAAACAATGAAAGAACTAATCAAAACCACAAAACAGTAGCAAAGGCACGAAAGGTCATCATAAAGCTTAAACCCTTACTTCTGGAACAACAAGAAACTAATTAGATAAAGAAGACTACAAGAAACTCAAATATATTAGCATATAGATACCTTCGTTGTGTAAACTTTGTCGCCGTTCTCATTGATATAAAATTGGAGCAACATCTTGACAAAACCTTCCGCTGTAAACGGAAAAATCGATTCAAACTCGCAGATGGTACGCGGAGAATTCAAGTTGATAAAAAAGAAAGCAATAAAAAAAATTCAAAACCCGACCGTCGGCGCAATGGAATATAATGAAGAAAATTATTCAAACTCTAACGATAAACTTACCAGATGATTTTCCTCTGCTTCCAAGCTCTAAACTTGACGATGGGCAAGGCTCCTGGAGTCTTTATAAATTAGGGTTTCCAAATTAAAACCCCTATGTATGAGGGTGAAAGCGTCAATCTAGAATCCTAGATGTATCCGGAAATATAACTGGATTTAGAGGTGACCCGCGAACCCGCGTTTCCGGACACGGAGGAACTTAAACTTGAACCGCCAGTTAGTGGGGATCGTTTACGCAAATTGGCATTTTCGAATACGGATGAACCTAAATCTGAATTGTTGGTTAATCGACGATTCATGGTTAACCGTTGATTCAGTTGGTATGAAATTGTCGGTTCATAATTTTGATGCAATTTATGATTCCGGTACGATTATGATATGGTTAATTGACAATTTTCATGCAAATTTTGGAATAATGAGTTAGGGTTCGCAAAACCCCTAGACCGTTACCTAACTGTCGATTGTTGATTAACTGGAACCGCGTTGGTCCAGCTCTGATTCGAAACGGCCCATTCGTCGGATCACTGTTCATTTCAAACAAGTCTGACTGGACTGGTAATATCCGACCCGACTCTACCTATCCGATCCGACGCGTCTGGAAGTTGACTCTACTTTTTCATTTTCAATTCGCTTGTTTTTCTTACAAACGCTTTAAAGTTTAAACCCACGTCTTCTCTTCTCCTTTCAATCTGTCTGCTCTGCGTCTGCATTGAGCACAAATCCAATCAAGGGAGCATTGGATTTTTCGAATTTGAAGATCCGAAAGCCATAAACGATGTCGATCGAGGAGGAGGAGACATTCGAGCACACGCTCCTAGTGGTGCGAGAGGTCTCGGTGTACAAGATCTCGCCGCGTCCCACCAGCGGCGGCTACAAGTGCGGCGAGTGGCTTCAGTCGGACAGGATTTGGTCGGGTCGTCTCCGCGTCGTTTCATGCGGCACCAGATGCGAGATCCGGCTGGAAGACCCGAATTCAGGTGAGCTCTTCGCCGCCTGCTTCGTCAACCCGGGGCAGAGGGAGGCTGCGGTGGAGTCGGTGCTGGATTCATCGAGGTACTTCGTGCTGAGGATCGAGGACGGGCTTGGCAAGTACGCTTTTATAGGTTTAGGGTTTAATGAGAGGAATGAGGCTTTTGATTTTAATGTTGCGTTGTCGGATCACGAGAAATATGTGAAGAGGGAAGGGGAGAAGGAGGTGGGAAGTGGAGGCGAGGAAGATGGGCACATTGATCTACATCCTGCGATAAATCATAGATTGAAGGTAATTCAACTTCGTAATCCTTTTTAACTGAAGTTCTAATCTTTATATTTTAGTTGTAATTATGTCTGAAGTTGATAAAGTGAACAATGTCCAAATATCCTGAACTGTTGGCGGTTTTCTTGAAATAAATGATCGTGTGATGGTTCCTAGAGTGCTAGTATTAGAACTTTGGTAGAGGTTAGGCAAAGGAAATGGTGTTTGAAATTTAAGTGTGGTATCAAAATGCATGGTTTTGAAATATGACATGTGATCCCCCAATGTATTGGGTTTGTCTTCCTGTTCTCGTACATGATAGGAGATGTTGGCAAGAAAGGATGTAGTCATTTGAAGAAGTAAAAACTGTGGTTCCAGAAAATAATGTTCTGAAAATTATGAGAGAGCGATTTGTTCATTCTAGTGAGATCAGGTATGCCAGAGTTCTAGTAACACTTCCATTCCCTTGGAGTTGGCATGTTTATTTTGTATTAGTAACGCATCGTGTGAATTAACAATGTAAGACAAATTAAACTAGCTCAGAGGAATCAGAATAATCTGACAATGGACCTATGGCCTGACTTATGCGTATAAGAGCTTGTTAGTTACTTTACCAGATTGTGAGAGTAATTTTCTGAGTTGCTCGAGTTTCATGGATTTAAGTTTTTGGTGAGTGTGTCTTGCATGTTCCAAAACTTATGCATCATGTTCATATTCACTGTGCAGCTCTAAAATGGGATGCCTTTTGTCTTCAGGAAGGAGAAACGATTCGAATAAATGTAAAAAACAAACCATCAGGTGCAGGCATGCTTTCTTCTGCAGGATTATCTGGTGGTGTTTCTGGAACTGGGAAACCTAAAGCTCTTGGTCTTGCTCCCCCACCTGGTGCAACAGTCAAAATTAGGACTCCACTTCCTCCACCACCCAATGACAGCGTTG
>JAOWBN010027824.1:0-10403 GCA_028565015.1 Pinguicula moranensis
TCCCGGAAGATCACCTGAGGTATATCAAATAATACAGTACAATTTAATTGATTAATAATGGCATTTATGGAGAGGAGATTAACTGGAAATGAAGGAGCATGCAAAACTTTGGATAAAGTCAAAATGTTGGTACAATGCATGGTACCCTTACCCACTACTGGTCGATCAGTGCCATCGGTTGTATTAACACTCAACGGATAGCGGCACCCGTCATGTGTCCAGATACTCCAGAGTCAGTGATCCAATATGACGAGCCAGCAGTAGGTAAGGATGCCAGGGTTAGCGAGTCATACATACCTTTGGAACCTGAGGCCAAAACAATGTTACCAGAGAAGTCAGATGAGCTAGGTGTATTAGTGACTATCCTCACGCCTTTGAATTTCTTCTGGAGTATGTAAAAGAATGTTCGATCCTCCTTAACGGTCACAGTACTCCTCATATTCTCCTACTCATCACCATCCACCCGTCAAGTGGATATGTAGCCGATCCATCAAGTTTCAAATCGATCGGTGAAAGATCAAGTTTGATTAGAGCAGCAGCAGGGACAACGACCAAGGTTGAGGCATTCGTTCCCTTTATGAGCCCAAGCAAGACTCCGAGCACCTCAGGATTGAGGATATTCAGGACCTTCAATCCTTGTTTAACCGCATTGTCGTCTGTTCTTGACATTTCTCACACAGCAGCTGAAATCACAACTGATCACAGCAACAACACAACCCACGTAACACAATCACATGACAATCCACATGTCTCAACACTTAATCATCAATACGCAATCCACAAACATCATCAATGCCAAATTGGATTCCCAAGTTTAGGCAAATATGATAAATCCAATTAAATAATTCATCATTTTCGATAAAACACCAATATACATAAAATGGCACAAAATCAACTAAAACCGATTGGACAGTTGCAACGAGCAAACCGAGATAAAAATTTTGTTTTTGAGCTTCGATGGAGGGACCTATGTATAAAAATCTCTCCTCACGACGATCGCAACAGAAGTGGTTTCCGGCAATTTCGACGCCAGATGCACCCGAAAATGGCAAAATTCAGGTGTTGAGTAGATCTGATAGAGGAGGAGATGGGCTACGTTTTGGGACCGGTTTTGGCGTCAGAGAACAGTAATGGCGCCAAAATCGGGGCGGAAGTGGTGGTGATGAAATGTGTATTAAGGTTTAAAAAAAACTTGCTATGATACCAAATTGTAAAATGCTAAACGGGAAAAACGAGAGAAAACTTGTTATTGAATTATACTTCTAATATATTTCATTACAACTTATTCGTATTTATAATATGAACTCGTGACAAAAGCACAAAAGCAATAAATGTAAAGATAGGCGTGCATCTGCTACTTTCTTCACATTTCGCCTGATAGTCTGGCGTGATGAGGTGACAACTGCTTTCTTCATCTTGGCGTGAACTTCGCATTTATTGTTTCAACATTCCAACTCCTTTTGTATTTCCAACTTGAAAACTTCTTTACAGATGAAAAAAGGCATAAAGCAAGTAAGAAAAAATATCCTTATCAATTTTTAAGATTAATACTCTCTAACACAAAGTACGAACCATAGTCCTTCCCTTCCCCCATAAGATCCTAGGAATTTTAACCGCTGCCAGTACTTCAATTTAAAAGGGAATAAAGGTAACTGGCAATCAGTTCTGACATTCAAATCACTCGCTTTACAGTTCAGTGCTAGAAGAAAAAAAAAACATAAGCAGCGCATGTGCAGCTCAAATATTGATTAGCTTTAATTGCAAAGCAAATCAAAAGTAATTACATAAAAGGAGAATGTGTGTTTCTAAGCATTTGGTTTATATCTCTCCCGGATGTAAGATAGTCTTGTACTTCTTGACATATGGAGAGCGTGCATCTTCATTGAACAAATAAGATGAATTGATGTGATTGCAGCACTATAAACTGATTCGCACAACTTACAAAAGTGAGAATATTCAATTATTGCACAAGAAAATATACATTGGATCGGTGCACCATTACTGACACCTGACGGAAGGTTTCCTAGTCTGTTCACGATTTAGGGTCTGTTTGGGACAGGAGCGGATTTAGGGGGCTCCAAACAATTTCGTTCCCTTTATATATATTTGGAGCTAAAAAAAATTAAATATGCTTGGAAAAAAAATTTGATGAGTTTGGGTCAAATTTTAGTAATGTTTCATTCAAAGAATGTATTTTAGGTGTCAACAAAATTTAAATATGCTTATACAAAACATTATTTATTCCCAAAAAAGTTTGGCTCTCAATAAAAAAATTTGGCACCCCGTAAATATTTTTCCTAGATCTGCCGTTGGTTTGGGAGTTATTTCCGTTTCTATAAACTGTTTATAAAATAGTTAAAAATACTTATTTGATAATTATATGAAAATAACTGTTTATCAAAAAAAAAAGTGTTTTTAAAACTTATCTAAAATAACTTTAAATAAGTATTTTGAAAAGGTCGTTTGACTGCACTTCTTTACAAGTTTTTTTAGTAAACAAGCACAAATTACATTTCTTCAAAGGAGCTTCCAACTTTTCCAATGCAAAACAAATTGAATAAATCACTTTATAAATATTTTAAAATTGTACTTCTCAATGAAATTGCTATAATGCAACTTTTTTGTTATAAATTAAAAGTTGTTTTGTGCATTTTTTTATATTTTACTTTCTCTACCATCACAATTTTTTTTAGGTTAAAATCATTTTTATTTATATAGGATAGCCTAAGCTTGATCATATAGGATTCAAAATATAACTATTAATCCAGGTGTAGGCAAACGGGCGGGCCAAACCGCCCATGATGGATTGCCAAGATGAAAAATTCAGCCACAAAGATGGGACTCGAACTTCAATTCTCTCACTCATGAGGCCATCGCCTTATTCATCAGGCCACACAATCACAATTACAACGTACTCAGTATATTCCCAACTAAGTTGAGGTCTTGGGGATCAGATGTACGCGGCTTACCCTTGTAATTATACAAATAGGTCATTTCTGTTGCGACCCAATATCCATTAAGCCACACGACCCTTTCTATAACAAAATTATTTTTTATTAATTTTAATATAAAAATGGGTGGGCGGCCCAAATCCGCAAACTCAAAAATTGAGTTTGAGACTGCACCGTTTAGGAAACGGGCGGACCAGGACTGCCTAGGCCTGGCGATTCGGTTAGCCCAGCCTGAACTGCCCTAAACCGCCAAGTTGTGGTTCAGGAAAATCCTGCATCGCAACCGACCCGCCTGACCCTGCAATCCATGGTTGGACCGCAGATCCGGTTATTTGGTTCCCTCTGGCCAGTTCCGGCCCATTTTGAACAATCGGTTCATTTCTTAAGTATTTTTTAATATTTTTTTTATTTTTTTGTATGCTTTGTTTTCATAAAGTTTTTTGTTATATAAAGTTATAAATTATAATATATATTATAACAAATTTATAAGTTTATTTAAAGTTTATAGGTCATATATAAGTTATAATTAATAAACTTTTTTTATATAAATTTAAGTTAAAGTTTATAGGTGTATATATTACACAAAGTTTAAAAGTTATACAAAATTTATAAATATACATGTTCATATAAAGTTTATAAGTTATATTAATTTTATAAATTTATATTATATATAAAGTTTATATGTTATATAAAAAATTTAGGATTTAGGATTTTTTTGATAATTTTTTACTGTTTAGTGTTAAAAAAAAAGTTTATACGTATAATTTATGTATATATAATCAAAGCCCAAATAGTTCTCTATCTCTGTTATCCATTGGATGACTACTCATCCGTTGGACTGACGATGCTTGCCGAATTGGTTTTTCATGCGTCAAATGGATCTTCTTCTTCGTTTCTGTGCATGTTCTTATGCTCTATTTTTTGCAACTATCCAATCATTCAAGCATGTTTGATATTCCAAGTTGATTGGATGTAATGATGCACGATGGTCATCTAGAATGTACTCTCATTGCTAAAGGCTTGTTTTACAGCAACTGTTGAAATCAGACATTCTAAAACTTCATTTGCCATAATCAATAACACCGAAAATTCTCGTGTTTTGTTTCTCTACCAACCAAGAATATCAAAATCTAAATCGAACGAATCATCATCTTCACCTATCTTAACAGTCTCAAAAGTTGTCGTTGTTAGGCCGTTTCAATATTTGTTTAATTATATTTATCATTCTTCTTAGAATTGTTTCACTAGAAGCACTACTGCTAGAGCCAATCCCACGGGTTTGAACAGTAATATCTAAGCGTGCCTGATATTCTAAATATAATTTATTTAACAAACTAGTTATTTCTTCAACTATAGTCCTAGAGTTGATAAAATGTCTATCATCCACGTCCACTAGAACAATCTTTTAATGATTTTTTGAAATTGAATTTGCAATTTTTTGGTATCTTTTTTATGTTTCTCTGTTTCACTCAAATTTTGCTGGCGGCAGGGGGAAACTATGATTGTTGTGACAGAGAAGAGATGTTTTGCTCCCAAAAAAATTAGAAAAGATATAGCGCACAAAAAGTGCGCGCGTATTCAACACACAGGGGTGTCATTTTGGCCCATTCGTGCGATTCGTGAGCTATATCATTTCAGCAAAAAAAAATTCTTTAACATTAATTTTTAATAATATCATTATTGAAAAATGAAATAAATTATTACTGTAGGTCAAAAAGGACCAAAGCTGATTAAGTTAATGACTATGGGACTAATAATGATATTTTGAATCTTATGGACTAAAAGTGAAACTTGACGTATCTATGTGACCAAAATTAATTTTAAACCCCACCCCACCCCCGTTTTTTTATACCTTTTCCATAATTCAATTCTTTTTTTTTTTACGAATATAACATAAAGTACTTTTAAAACTGTTTTTACTATTTGTCTCATAATTTCTAAAAAGTACAAGACAGTGCTTAAAGCAAGGAGCTGGTAATTTTCCATCCACATTGCAATTCCTGTACATTAAGTCCTCGAGATTCCAAAAAGAGCACAAATGATCACTTAGTTGTCCAAAGCTCCTGCAGCATCATAGATATGTAGCTTTCAATCTGAAACCATCCTAGAAATTGAATTTCTACTGACAGTATTCCCAATAACTCTCCATGCTTTGTCCGTCTTGGCATTCAAGAAAGTGCAATGTTTATGCCCATAACACTTGAGTTGAGCACAACGACAGTGTAGAAAGCTGCAGGAGTTAACAGTCGCAGACAGTGGAGGATACCTAATATGAGTTTCCCCCGGGTTTAAATGGCACCCCGTGCTCACTCATGCTGCGTTTGAATTGCCTCATCGTCTTCCATAGGGTCTTTTCTTTTTCTGTTCTCAGAGGTCCTGAGCTAGAGTACCTCCTAAAAGATTGGTGGATATCTTGGTTCCCAGATTTAGTCGAGGATTCAAGTAGCTCTGACACGATAAGATCTCTCTCAAGATCGAGGCGATAATCGTAATCATAGATTGTTGATGGAGAAAGTAAAGAAGTTGGCATTTGTTCCACTGCTGTAGGCCTAACGTCATGGCTAGAGCTTCTAGATGGCGATTCTTTCATTCCGTCACACTCATTTCGAACCACCAGCTTTAGTGCCTGAACAACCTCGCCCATGAAGGGCCTGTGTGATACTTCCGGCTGAACACACATGGAAGTGATAGCAGCTACTTTTGCTATGCTGTCAAGAGGGAAATCAGGTCCTAATGATTGATCAATGATGGATTCTAGACCTTCTTGGCTTGTTAGGAGGGGACGTGCCCAAGTGACTAGATTTTCTTCACCGGGTGGGCGGTACATGTCTACTGGTTTTCTTCCGGATAGGAGTTCAAGAAGGACTACACCATAGCTATAAACATCACTTTTCACAAGAAGATGACCGGTCATTGCATATTCTGGGGCTACATACCTTTGAAGTCATAAAAAACGAAAACAATCAACAAAGACAAGATTCATATATTAGTGTAAACTTTGGCATTAAGGGTGAGGGCAAACTTGTCTGCAAAGCACAAGGACAGAAAAGAGTCTACCCGAAGGTTCCCATGACACGGGTAGAAATGTGTCTGTTTTCCTCATCAAAGGCAGTGCGTGCTAAACCAAAATCAGATACTTTTGGAGTAAAATCATCTTCCAATAGGATATTGCTGGCTTTGAAGTCCCGGTGAATAACACGAGGGCTTGAATCTTCATGCAGATAGGCTAGAGCTCGAGCAGCGCCAAGGGCAATCTTTAGCCTAACACTCCAGTCAAGTGGGGATCTTTCTTTGTCAATGCCTGAAAGAAAACATCAGTAAAGATCATAGTAACACGCATGAACAGAGACGCATAACCTTTTGTCTTTTGATTGGAGTGATAAAAGGTCATACCATGCAAATGAGATTCCACACTACCATTTGGGATCAATTCGTACATTAAGCAGTGAATACGATCTTCCGCGCATAAACCAATCAGCTTGACCAAGTTTCTATGATGAAGTCGGCTAAGCATCTCAACTTCAGCCAAAAATTCACGGCCACTCTGCTGGTCAAATCTTTTGAGTACCTTTATCGCAACCTTTGTCCCGTCATCGAGAGCAGCACTGTAAACACGTCCGAAACCACCTTCACCTAATATCCTCGTTTTATCAAAGAAATCGGTCGCTCCCTCTATTTCACTTGCACTGAATGTCCTAACGGAGCCAGTATAAGCTGCCATGCTTGAACCCAAGGAGAATGAAGGAGAACTTGGCCCACTTCTCATAGACACCGCGATGCCTACATTAAAGTTACAGTGTTTATAAGCAACTCATTTCTAAATATGGAGAAAATGATATTCCATTTATTCATCCAAGTTTAGCACTGAACTGGGGACTTGTGGCATTAGAGTGTACTATAATTGGCCCTGTTTTCAGAAGTCTTTTATCCTTTTCATCTCCATCCTGAATTCTAGTAAATTATGAGCACCTTAAGTTATTTTACGAAATATTTGGAAGAACTAGAAATATTAGGAGATTGATATTTCTGTATCTTGAATGCATTTCACAATGTTTTACACCATGTTTTATAGGCTACAAAATTTAAAACACCATTAAATGAAAAGTTGGCTACTTTTGCATTTTCCTTCTTTGGTGGCTGCATGTTTTCCTCCTTGGCTACTTGGTTGGCTCCTTGTCTGCCTCATATGTCAAGATTTGCTTCTCTTTGTTGTCAAGATTTGATGCTCTTTGTTCTTTTGTTCAACAATACCTGATTGTGGGTGGGTGTAGTAGCTAGGGTTTCGATGTGACTACATTTATTGTTCTATCTCTGTGTCCTCTTGTGTTGTTTCTATTTACTTTATCAGTTACTGTACTTTACTTTATCAATACCTATATTTCTTTAATGCATTCACTTTTATTTCTTATTTCATTCTTTTTCAATTTTTATCTCATCCTTCTTCTTCTTCTCTTTCTTTCTTTTAAGATTCTTTAAGTTAGGGGTCTCTATGGAAACAGTCTCTGTATCTCTTTTGTGATAGGGGCATGACTGTGTACATCTTACCCTCCCCAAAACATGCCTATGGGCGGGATTTATTGGGTATGTTTAGTTTGGTTTGGTTTGATTTGGTTTAAGCTCATATATTACAAAACCAATGAGATGTTCAAGTGTACAAATTCAAGAGGATCATTCATATGGCCTAATATATCCGTGGCTCACAGTTAGGGCCCGTTTTGCGCAGCCTTCTTAAAATTATAATTGGATTATAAGTACCTTTTTTTAAAAAAAGAGTGTTTTGCGCAGCCAACCTTATACTACTTGTTCTTATTTTAAGAAGGTAAACCTTCTTAAAATAAGCACCTCGTGACATGCTTTTTTCCTTCTTAAAAAAAATCACCTCAATTTCAGCACGAGGGGGTGGGGGGTCCGGCCACCGCCGGCGAGGCTCCGGCGACCGGCGGGGGCTCCGATACGGTGGTTTCGAAAAATTTTGGACCCTCCGAGACACCTCTATTCTAAAAATAATTATCTTCTAAGTACTTGCGCAAAACACCATCCCTCTTAAAAATAAGAAGAAGTAGTAAAAGAAGTAGAAGAATGCATGCGCAAAACAGGGCCTAAGCATGCAGATTTATCCGAAAAAGCCTATTCAAACATAGTACAAATACGGGTTTCTTGAGTCAATCTACTAGAACCAACTTCACTACTATTTTATTAAACGTGATCGCATAAATCTAGGTCGAGATTTTTGTACTCTCTATAATGGATTCATTACATGGCACGATAGACTTTTATATTTACTCTGACCTATTCCTTTAAACATTTCCAAATGGATAAGGTATTGTCGTTGCGGATTGTTGCTCCTTACATGATAGTACTAGTACCCTAGCCATCTATATATGTTATGCCACATTTTGTATGTATTGTTGCATTCCAAAGAATATATGCTGGAGCATTTCTTTTTTGCTTGACAAAATGCACAATCAGTGACTAGACAGTTGTGTTGTGTGTATGGCTTGGGTGTATAAGTTATCGAAAGTGACAATCATTTTCTAAAGTTTGGTGAGCTTCTACACTAACTTGTGGCCAGCACTCCATATTCCCGAAAAAGAAAACATGAATTGTGTTGGTTTCAGAGTAAGCAAATCTTACCATATAGGTTTGTCAATCTTGGTTTGACCATGATCTCCAATTGTCCTTCTCGTTTGCGTTGATTTTGACACATGCAATAAGAGATTCTATAATCAGGATTAGTAATAATTTATAGTTAAATAGAAGTATGCACCAATACCATAACTAAGTGACTTGCTCACTCGCCGAGCATACTTTGATCGCCCCGTAATATGTTTGTCAGAAGCGATCGAATATAGTCACCTGAATGGTTTAGAATTATTGCATTTGGAGTAGAATTAAAATTTTAATTTTGAGTTTGAATTTGGTTTGGTTATCCGGAATAATCGGCTTCAACGGTAGAATAAATAAATCATCGGAGCAATCAAGTGTTATAACTCGTACTTGACTTAACCTCAATGGGTTGCCCATGGTTCAGAATGTCCATAACTCTCCTTATATGCGAGAGATTGTGTGATGGTTCAGAATGTCCCATAACTCTCCTTATATGCGATAGATTGTGGGTTCGACTCCCATCAGATTAGACGTTTGGGTCAGACTCTAATTTTATAACAGAGTTTGGCCAGTTAGCCGTTTGCCCGGAAAAAAAACTCGTACTTGAGTTAAAAATAAATAGAAAATTGTAAGAAGATCTTATATATTGATGTCATCTCCACCAAACTGGAATTTCAACTGTAATTTTTTCAGCAAATGGAGTAATATATGGTATGGCATCTCTCTCTAGCCTGTAAGTTCAACTCAATGAAACTTCACCATTTCTATGCTCCATCTCCACCTCTCTCTCATTCTACGCACAAGGGATTTTTTCCTCAGATTTCCCCTCAACTGTTTCTCATCATCAGCATCTTTCAGAGCTGAACTTTCTACAATTGCAATCGGGCTTGCAGTGAATGTGATTTCCTCGACAACCCGATCGATCATCTCAAGAACTTGGCTCATTTTGGGCCTATTCTTGGCTTGCTTAACCAAGCAATAATTGGCAATGGCGGCCAGTTTCTGAGCAGATTTCATCTCGTACTTCCCATCGAGTCGTGGGTCTAAAATTTGTTCGAATTTCTTCATGTCCGAAAGGTATGGCTTTACCCAATCCAACAGCTTCTGCTCGTTTTTGGGTCTGTTTCTGTCCAAAGGGCGTCGGCCTGTGATGAGTTCGTAAAGGAAGACGCCGAAACTCCAGACATCGCTTTTAGAGGTGAGTCTCCCTGTCTGCATGTACTCTGGCGCAGCGTATCCAACAGTTCCTACAATCTGCACCAAATTGGTTGAGAACTTTTCTCAAACATCTAGCAGGTTAACAGAGTGTACTAGTTTCTAATGAAGTAGTTATTGAAAGTTTGCATACTGCTGTTGAGACATGGCTTAATCCATCTGTAGGACCTAATCTTGCCAGCCCAAAATCTGAAAGCTTTGCGTTCCATTGCTCGTCTAACAAAATGTTTGAAGACTTTAAATCTCTGAATATAATCTGCATCAACAAGATTATCTCTACAGTCATATGATGGATGATATGGGGATAAGTTTATAAATATTGACTGTGGATGGATTAACAGAATATGCAAGAAAGCTTTCATGAAATGCTAGAATCCTCTGTTCGTGAGCATATTCTAAAGATAATACATCTTGTGCACAAGGCCCAGTTCAATGAATATAGTTCTATCCATTTCATTCTAGGGATATGCATTTGGAAGAATATCATATCATGATATAGTTCTATCTAAGCCATTGTGTATGGTATATTTGTGTGATATCTGTATATGTAAGTATGCTAGATGAGATGACTATTGAACACGTTTACCTGAAATTCCATGCCTTCATGCAAGTATGCTAATCCTCTTGCTG
>JAOWBN010027835.1:0-10403 GCA_028565015.1 Pinguicula moranensis
CAGAGGCACGGAAACTGGATAGCCCACCCAACTATACCAATGACTGGAATATCAGCAGTATGCCCTTTTGATACTTGGGGAATAGATATTATCAGATCACTACCACCAGCTACCGGACAGAGACGTTTCATCATTACAGCTGCCAAATATTTTACGAAATGGGCAGAGGCAAAAGCTGTGGCAAAAATAACAGAAAGGAATAGTATCCATTTTCAATGGCGAAATATCATATGCCGATTCGGAGTACCATGAGTCCTCGTCACAGATAATGGACAACAATTTCGAGGAGCCAAAATAGCAAATTGGTGTGCTGCCCTGCAAATTCAACAAAGGTTTACATCCGCATATCATCCACAATCTAACGGGCAAGTGAAAGCACTCAACATGATCATCCAACTAGGGCTAAAGAAAAAAACTTAAGGATAGCAAAGGGAAATGGCCAGAGGATTTACCCGGAATATTATGGTCATACTGAACCACTATAACCACTTCTACAGAAAATACCCCATTTGCTCTGATTTATGGATCTGAGGCTGCCACCACCGACATCAGTTTTGGAGCCCATCGGGTTACCTCTTACACCCCCAATGGAAAAACATAAAATCGGATAACCGACCTTAAACTCATAGACAAAATACGAGATGCTGCCAGAGCACACTTATCCAAACATCAAAATCTCTTTCGAGGAAGGAACAAACTCAAGTATAACAAGGACGGATCGCAAGAGGGAGATCTAGTATTACGAAATGTCTGAATCCATAGTAACCAGGGAAAGCTGCAGCCTACCTTGGAGGGACCCTATCAACTCCTCCGGAAATACAAAAATGGAGCCTACAGGTTAGCAAACGAACAAGGACAAGTCATGCCCCATACCTGGAATCAGGATAGCATCAAGAAGTTCTATAAACACGTGTAAAAGAAAGAAAGAAATGACAACTCTCTTTCTCTTCTCACGAAATAAAAGGACACGTACCTCTTGGATTTTCTTTATCCATGACAAGTAAATATCTAAAACTGACACTCATGCTCTTACGCTGAGTTGTCGACTAAGACATTCATACTTTTAAGCTAAACCGTCACCCTTAGACACTCACGCTCTTACGCTGAGCTGGCGACTAAGATGTTCATGCTTTTACGCTGAACCCTCACCTACCAACAGCTCAGCCTGCTCTGTCCACCTTCCCTCTGTTGCTTAACTTGCTTTGTTGTTGTCCGTGTAGGGCCGAGCTCCCACGTTGGACCAAGTTTTTGTTAGGTGGTATCGGGCCTGTAGGCCCCACTCCTCCCTGCAGGTTCATTGGACGTGTTGGTCTTAGCTGTATAGGGGGGGTTGGTAGGATAGTGGTACACGTCAAGTTTGCTTTGGACTCAGTGATTGATTTATCAGAGTTTGACAGTTTCTCTAGTGGATTTTTTGGCTGTAGCTGAGGTTTCTTGCTGTCAAGCGGGATTTGGTGATTTTTGGTGAGACTGAAGGTTTTCCGAATGATTTGCCTCAAAATCCACACCCGTTAGCTGTTCCTCTAATTCCTTCTACGATGAGTGTTCACCGGCATTAGGTTCACCCCCTCTATTACACAATCCCTATTAACACTTTCTGAGTTCTTGTGCATTCCTTTTTGGGTCTCGCCTTTTTCTATACACCTTATCTCAGCTTTTGTTCGAATAATGCTGTCCCTTGAGAGAGGCAGTCATTGTTCATCTGTAAGTTTTCTAATCTTATCTGGGTGTCTCCAAGCATTTCCAACAAAGCCTTGATTAAGTGATTTGGTCGGCCCTGCTCTAACTCCGGTGAGGTGGGATTGTAACTGTTTGTCTTGGTGGTTTTCACTCGCCATTCCTTTGGGAGAGGGTTAATTCCTTCCTCTTGCACAAACAACCCAATTTGCTCACCTCCAATCTTCTCCTCTACAGAGCTGGAAATCTTCTCTACTGTATCAGTCACGATTAGCGCCTTTTCCCGCTAGGAAGTAGGTTTTTCCGAAGGTACAGAATGCCACTTTAACACACCGGCCGAACTGGTTTGCAACTTCCATGAAGAAACGGTCGTTCCAGCAGGTAAGCGGCGTCCCTTGAATACATATCCACATAGCTCTTCCTGCCCCCTTATTTGTAAATCCATCACTGATCTTGCTAACCCCCAGCTTGGTACACATTGATTCAATGACAAATAAGCTTATGAGGAAGCTGCTTGCTGACTTATACTCAAAGGGTCAAGTCAACATCAAATAGTGAGGGGTCGATCCCACCTTCCCATCCCTGTTAGCCCTAAAAGCGGGAGGGGAGGCAAAAAGAAGGAAAGCTAGGATGGGGGAAGTAAAGACTAAGCTTTATCAGACAGGCAGGTCATGAGCCTGGTGAGTGAACCAATTCCCGCCTACGACGGGTCTAGTGTCCTTTTGACCATGATTTCTACTCCTCAATGGTCATCCACATAAGGATTTTGGAGTGAAGATACTGTAGCCCTTTAATAATCGGCATCCCATAGTGTCTGGCGACTTGTTCAAGTTCTTCTCTTGGATTAAGCTCGCTCACAATACAAGACTTCAGGCAAAGAACTCCTCTGGCCTCGGGGCATAGCTCATTTTGATTGCACAAGTTCCATGTCCTACATTGCCTACAAGTGCCAGTTCGGAGTTCGCAATTTCAGTCGGTATTTCTGATGAAGTGTTGTATTAGTTTCATTTTCATCTCTACCAGGTAACCTTGGTAGCCTAGTTTAATTAGGCTCACCTTAAGTCGGTAGGCTCTCTAAATTCATGGTGGTAGCAGTTGGGGACGACCTAATGAAAGCAAACCGTCGGCCTTGGCGATCAGGATAGTTCAGTAAGTGCATGTCTCTCACAAAACCAAAACGAGAAAAGAAGAACTCTTTGTCCTTCTTCATCCACGTTGCTGGGAAGTTCGCTATGTGGTAAGATGCGGTCTAATCTCTCAGCCTCTGCAAATAGTTTGACAGTTTTTTCTCCTTGCCTTGCTAAGCTGATTCGGACTTTTGCTTGATCTTATTTCGTCTCATTGTCTACCATCCCTCATCCTGTGGTTGTGATGCTAACTGAGAATCAACGGCTGGGAGGGAGGGATTGCTTGTCGCACCTTCATCAATAGCAACCATTTGTAGTGGATGATTTTTCTATTGATTTGTATGAATGCTGTAGTTCTATTGTATATGAAGCTTCTTTTTTTTTGTCGTTTAAGCAGTATAATGCTAGGTGATTTCTAGAGAGAAGGCAGAGTAATTCTCACTAGGCATCCCTCATCCTTTTCTTGCTAATTTTCTATTGATGCGTTTATGTAAATAATTTTACTAGATTTTGGTAATCCCGATTAATACTCTTTATTTGCTGCTTAAAAATCTTGTGGGTTTTTAGAAAACTAAATACGTCACTGGTTATTAAAAATAACTGAATACGATTTATCATAATTTGAGAGAGTTTGTATCTTTTAAGAATTACTTAATTATTGAAAAAGCAAATAAAATACTTAACAATCTAGAAAGTATTAGAGAAAATTACAGAAAAATAGGATAAAAAAGAACAACTTTTTTAAATCTAAACTATTTCATATACATTATTTTATTGTTATTTTCGTAGGAAGGCGAAATGGCAGAATAAAAAGAGTGAAGTTTAATATTAAAATTATCAACATTAAACTTTTTCTTAAAAACATAAGCAAAAGTTGTTTGTAGAGAAATTGCATATGGCCGTATACATTTGCTTCTCAACCTTTGATAGATTTTTTTTTTTTTTTGTATTTTTTTGTATTTTACAAGTCATCTTTTGCTATTGCAAAAAAATAAAAAATAAAAAATAAAAAAAATAAAAAATAAAAAAAAAATCTTTTGCTATTGCAGTCTTTTAAGTTGTTGTTTTTCCATAAAATATTCATGTATTACTATGCCCATCACTTTAATGGTCGAGGACAAAACACATGTACATCCAGGGGCGGAGCTAGGGGGGGCCATGGCCCCCCATGAAAAAAAATTAAAAAAAAAACAAAAAAATTTAGGTATATTTAAAAAAAAAAATATTTTGGCCCCCCTACCCACATTTTAGTTTGCCCCCTAAATTTTTTTTTCGTCCACTGGTAAAAAAGCTGGCTCCGCTCCTGTGTACATCGTCATGGATCAATAAACCAGGGCGTGCTCTGTCATGTTGCATGGAGGGTGATTGCATAAAGAAAAGATAAAAATAAAAGCACGAGCTAATCTAGAAAGCAGGTAAAAAAAAAAAAAAATTCTAGAAAGCAGGTAAAAAAAAAAAATATAGAATCAGATGAGGCTGCTCCAATTGTAGGTGCCTTCAGGATGGACTCCTGGGGGATATCATACGAAGGGGCAAATGGTTGAACCTGACCTATTGGAGGACTCAAGTCCTTATGCCAGTCATGCTGAAAAATGTCGCTCCTATGTGGTCTAGGATA
The DNA here is from genome assembly GCA_028565015.1 of Pinguicula moranensis. Classification (NCBI taxonomy): domain Eukaryota; kingdom Viridiplantae; phylum Streptophyta; class Magnoliopsida; order Lamiales; family Lentibulariaceae; genus Pinguicula; species Pinguicula moranensis. The sequence goes on from JAOWBN010027835.1 coordinate 4,423, forward strand.
CCGCTCTCTCATAAGCACTAGCTATAGGAAAGTGTTGAGGCCACTGTGAAGGGGCCAGAAGGCTTGAAACTCTAAAAGTAATAAGTATAGTATGTACGTAAACATATAATAATATGTATTTTTTTAGCGGATGCTGTTGAAGGTAGGTCCTCCCAAAAAAAAAAAAAAGGAGAAACCAAACAACTAATGTTGGCAAAAAAAAAAAGGCAAATCCTAAAGTAGATACGTAAAATAACTCAAAAAGTAAATGGGTCTTTAAGCTTCAAACACAGCCTGTGTGATGATAAGGATTAGGTCGCCATCAACGAGCTGCTAAGGATGAGATGTTTGTGAAAGGCATGGAAGACCCCAAACAGGTGTACTGATGATGTGGCCATGGTAACTCTTGAAAGTGTTCTTATATGAATTCTTGCCGAACTTGTGAAAAAAAACCCACACCAACTCAAGATCCCAAAACAAGATTTAAAAGGGATGAATTTGTTGTGATTTCGCCTGAAGACAACTTGTGTCAACCAACGAAAAGTCACGAAAATTGTAACCGACAACACCAAATAATCCCCTAAAACCAACTTGTGCTAACCAAGATTAAGGATAAGTTCTTTAAAACGGCCTTGAAAAAAAAGATAAGTTGAAGAATGATTTAAAACCAAAAGAGAATACAATCTCACAATATGTAAAAATGTAAAACTTCATAAAATTTGTTCTCCTCTTACATGGGCATTCGTCCTCCTTATATAGGAGTAGTGGACAAATTATAGGTGTCGTAATAACCTCAAAAATGTTTACTAATTGATAGGAAAGAACCTAGTCTAGATAAGAAGAAACCTAGTTTAGATAAGAACAAACAAGGGAATAACTTAATCTAAATAGCCTTGGATAGGGAAAGAATATCTTGGATAATCTTCAAATAGGGAATATCTTATCCATGAGATTCTTTATTAATTGCTTTGACTTGGTATTTGATTACACAAAATCCCTCGGACTCTTCATTTCAAACGTGCCTATGTTGAACTTTAATCTTGGGCCGTGATTTGAATCATGGTAATGGACCGGGTTTCTTCAATCTTGGGGTCCATTTTCTTCTTCTCGAGCCTAAACTCCTTGGATCATCAAATTCAAGGTCTCTTTGAATTTCTTGGTTCTTAAGCGTGTAATTGGGCATTGTTGAAGTCTGATGGGTTCACGCCGTTCAGCCACCATCTCGCCACCCCTTGGGCTCTCCATGGGGCTCCATTCGCAGGTCCTCTTGGTCTGCACCATTAGTTGGTCTGGGTGCAAGTTGAGTTGCAACATGTCCCATGGTCGTCCATCTCAAAAAGATCATCCAAGCTTTTGTGTCCCAAATGAGACCTCAGCGCCAAGAAAATGGATCGCCTGGATGAGATGCATATATGTGCCTTTGGTACAGAGATGGAACTAGACTGTGAGAAAAGTATGGGAATAAAGAGGATGTCGTATCGGATGGACATTCAGAGTCTTATCTTCCTCCCCTCACTCCCCTTCATTTTGTTGGGGTGTGTGTGGATGAATGGGTTGGGTGTGGAGTGCATGAGGAGGGTTTAGTGCTCGTGTGTGAGTGGCCAAGTGTCGGGTCTGATGAGACACTCACACTAGAGTCACAAACAAAAACGTCGCTGGAGGGCAAGGAAGGCGGTTCACCCTAAAGCATAGTATAGAGTGAGTGGCCTAAGGAGAGCCAGAACATGGGATTGGGTGAGACTCATTTGTAGGTGAGCTATCCATATCAACTTTGTGAAAAGAAATAAAGATGGGCACGGAGTGATCCCCTACCTCCATGTAACCTACGTGGTGTCAGACTAGGATAGTCAAAGTACCATTTTTTGGGGTATGGGGGTTGGGTGGATGGATGATGGGGATAGAGTATTCATGAGACCTTACTTGATTATGGGGATTTATGATGCATTGAAAATCATCTACTTCTGGATCATGAGTGGGAGGCTCAAGTGCTGCTAGTGCCTAAAATCTTGATCAATACAACCATTTTCTTGATGGAGCATTTTTTTATGTATATTTTTACGTTCTTATAAATGCTATGGGAGAAATTATAGTGAAGAAACTGAAAGAAATACTTTAATCAAGAATACCAAAAGAATTAAAACGTTGAAAAGAGGAGAGAAAATCTGTGAAGGAAGAACTGTGTATTTTCTTCAATGATTACAATCGTTACAGTATAGATGTATATATAACAGATTTACAATCTAATTTACGTTAAGAAAATCCTGCCTAATCTTTGACTCTCCTTGATTTTAGGAAACTGCAAATCATGTGGGGCCGTCTGTAGTTATTTTCTCGTTAACAGTCTCAAATCCTACGCTCAGTTTGCGGGGGGTGTTGACTATACCCCAGAAGTCACTCAGGACTCTTCTGCATCTAACTCCATCATACGTGGCCACATGGGTTGGTCTCATGGACTTATTATCCAACCTATCAAGACATCATCAAAACAGAAATCAACCCTTTCTCATTGTACAAAACGTGAAGACACCATATCAAAGAACGCTGTGCAACAACACTGATAACCAAGCAAGACCAATCAAAGAACACTGTGCAACAACACTGATAACCAAGCAAGATCGCTGTGCAAGAGTTCTGATGGATTACATTCTATAAAGTTGTAACATAAAACACGATTGTACCTCAAGCAAATGATCAATGAAGAACTACTTGAATTCTCTTCTTCTTCATGAATGCTTCACTGCACACACTTCACCATCAAACATCCAGTAACACACACGGTGGAATGCATGTCTTCATGGTATCAGAGCGATTCCAAAGGGCTTGACCGCCCCTCTTTCGATCCTGCCCTTTTTTTTTAAGCTTCCGCATGCTGTTTCTGAAGCTCTGATTTTTTTTTCTTTGTTTCAACAAACAAGAGCTCCAGAGATCTCTCCTTTTGCTCTTCTTCTTGTTGTTCTAAGTTGCAGGTCAAATTCTTATTGTGTTGGTGTTCTCACCTCATTGTGCTGTTGAAACTGATGACAATTCTTTCACCATCCTCTGCTTTGCGGGGGAGAAACATACCAACTGTTACGCCATCAGGAGATCTTGCCTAAATATTTTTCTCTCTGTTCCGTGAAATATTCTGGCTCCTCCCGAGGCAAAGCTCGTGCTGTTCACGAATGAACCGTTGAGCAGCAACATCTTTTGGGATCTTCTTCCCAGTCTTTACCTTCTCCGCTGGAGCTTTCTCAGCTACAGGCGCTTTCTCCGCCGCGGGTTTTCTCGAGGAAAACTTGCAGATCCAGCACAGAAAACCCTTGCCAAACAATATATACTATCCTCTGCCTCCTATTTCAATCCAGGCACGATTATCGGGTAGATCTGTCGATCACGCGCGTGGAGTGTGCGAATTTGGAGCACATCGCCGTCAAACGGATTGTCATGGTGAACTTCTCAAAGAGGAGAAATTGAAGAGAGAATAAGCCAAAGCAGCGTGAATCTGGAACTGAGAAATTGTTGCAAACAATTGGGACTCCCTTCACCGTGATGTTAACTCTTGGAGATAGAATGTATGCTGAAAAGTTCAAAGGAAAATCTCCAAGAATGAGACACGGCCGAATTCATCTCAATTCTTGAGTTGTTATCATATTGGGCCTACCTTGCTGGGCCATTTTGCTTTACTGATGGGCCTTTTTTTCTTGGAAAATTGGCATCTACTACTAGGGCAATTCCTGCTGGACTGGGCCTGCACGGAATTATTGGGTTTCATATGCTTGGACTTTTAATTTTCTTTCCTTTATTTAGATTTCAGTTATCCCTCGCTAGTCAGCTGAAGTGACAGCAGTATGAGGCTTTATTATCTTTTTTGTTTTTGGTTCAATCTTCACGTGCTCTTATAATCCCACGCTCAGCTTGCGAGGGGTGCTAGTCTTATTGAAGCCACATCAGGCCCAATTCAAGAAACAGAAGAAGACGGCATAGAAGTCAAAAACAAATCTTCTATAAATCATGGCACTACAGGAAAGTCCACAAATTCAGCAAAATAGAAACACATTTCCTAAGATCTACAGCTAGGCAGCATCAAGAACTCCAACTACCATGATTTAATGCATGCACTGGTTCTCTATTTATTCTCATGTACAACAATATAAAACAACCAAGCAAGATCAATGGAATTCTCTCCTAATTTTCCTTAAATTTTTAAACCTCAGCCGCCTGTTCATGGGGCATCACACTAGGGGCCAGGCCTCCTCCATGCAATTTTTTTTTTTATCTCCCTTCAAAATTTGGATTGGATCCGCATTTCGGTAAAATGGATTCACTCGAAGTTCGGCAATTTTAAGGTGACCAGAGAATAAGATTTTCACGATTTGGATTTACTTTCTTCATATGATCATGAAGTTCGTCTAATAATATTTACAGTAAATGTGCGTGAGTGGGCGCACGTACCCCACATTCCCTCTCCAATAATTATCCACTCAGTCCTGGTCAAACGCCAAAACTAATGACTCAAAAGTCCACCTAATCCTTGGAAGAGGTGCAAGTGCAAAGTGACCTTCACGGTCTCCTTCTAATTAGTTAGTTAAATGCATTATTTGTTTATTATTTCCGTTGTGATCATACAACTGTCGACTCACAATCCACATTCCCCGGATCACCACATGACAATTTCAATTCACGATTGTACTTGAAAACAGAAATGCTCTCATTCTCTTTCTTTCTCCATCTGTAATTTTCGCTTTCCTTTTGTTGGGTTCTTGGTGTTATTTTCTAGTTGGTGCTCGAGGGGCCTTATCCTCCCTGTTTTATTTTTTCTTCTTTTGTTTCTCTTGCCAGAGCAGAGACCCTTCATTGGATTCTTTCCTATTTTTGTTGTTCTCCCCCTCTTTCTTTTTAAATTTCTCGATCTTGTGTGTTAACATTGTATAAAAACTCAATATTTTTGTTGTTCGTTTTTCCGTTTCTCGTTAGCATATTGGTGGATTGGGGAATCGCGGGACTATACTTTCATGTTCCTTTCTGGGTTCTTGTTGCGCCGAACAAAAACTGTGAAATTTCTTGTTTGTTGAATGTCTTTGGCTGTCGGAGTTGTTTCAAGTTCCAAAAGCATGGGATTTGATGAGAACAAGGGGGATGAGGGGAAGCCTGGTTCGGAGAACAAACAAACCGGATCGGAGCATCCGGATCCGGAAATTGAGCCCGAAACTGGAGGAGGGAGGGTTAGCAGGCAAATGAGTGATGGCTCTCTGTACACCACAGAGGATGAAGAGGAGGAGGAAACTGAAACAAAGATTGAGTTGGGACCTCAATGCACTCTCAAGGAATTGTCTGAGAAGGACAAGGTCAGTTCCTCTGAGAGTTTCTTCTCTTATTTTGCCCACACTCATGGTTAATCTTGTTCTTTCTTGAGACGGCAGGACGATGAGAGCTTGAGGAGGTGGAAGGAGCAACTTCTTGGAAGTGTGGATATGGAGTCCGTTGGAGGTAAATCTTTTGTTCAATTCTTGTATCTGAATCTCATTTTACAGAAATTGTAATATTTAGTGCTTCTTCCTTTGATGTTATAGCCCAATCTTGAATGTTTACACTCCATATAGATCTTGCTTTGGTTGTCAAGATCGGGATTGGAATGATCTTTTTATTATCCGGAATTTGACTGGTATTCATGGGACTTAAATCATTAGTTTCATATGATCTGTTTCTTACAAAAGCTCACCATGCAGCATTAGACACTGGAAACAATCATGTGATTATTCGTGTGCAAAACAATGCTGAATGTGATAATTACTTTCAGGAGCTACCTTATGTCACCCTAAATTGAGGAATCATTTTTTGCTGCTAACCCCATTTGTCAAAAAAGCAACCTGATCGAACTATTGGACCACGATGTCTAAAACAGCCCCATCATCCAGCTACATTTTGTATTTTGGTGTAAAGGGAGGCTGGAACTTTATGGTGCTAACTGCTACAGCATTGTTCATGAGGGAAAGATCATGAATCTGTAAATTTGTTTATTTTGA
>JAOWBN010027846.1:0-10403 GCA_028565015.1 Pinguicula moranensis
GAGAATTCACGGTGGAGAAGATGGAGAAGAAGTTCTGCCCTAGGGTTCTTTCGCGATTGCAAGATTTGAGAATTGGGAAAAATGATTTTGGGGCGTGTTTTATACTTGGTCAATTTGTAATTTTTCGGTGGCAGAGGGTTATTTTTGTTATTTCATTCAGTCGATTTTCATTGGTTAGATTGGTTTTCGCAAACCCTCGAATTTTTGAGGGTTTAAATTGGGGCATTTGACCGATCGTAACCCTGTCCGAGGAGTAAACCTTCTAGCAGGGTTAAAAAATCTCGAGGCACCAAACGCGTGTCACAATAGGTTGAACTGGGTTTACTTGTGGGAAACCGACAAACACCAGGCACATACCCGCTACCAAACGCACAATTTTTATCCTGTGTTTAAATTCCTGGTTTCACCTCAGTATACAACCAAATTTTCATTACCATGAGATAGGTAAAGATGCTAGTCTAGGTATTCATACAAATCTATACTTAGCGTCAGTTTGGGGAAATATTATTCAGATGAAAGAAGTAGTTTTTACTTGGTGATTGATGATAAACAAAGTTACCTACGCGAGCTAATCCATGGCACATAAACAGCATCATTGAGCGAGTTGAATGATATACGCTTGTGGTTTGGCTAATAGACACATTATCGTATGTGGTTTGAAAATATGAATAATACCCTCTTATAATTTTCAAAAGTAAAAAATTGTCTCAGCGTATAGTATATGCGCTTTGATTTGATTTGATGTATACACACTAACAACCACAACTAAGGAAAGGCTGCATAATGAGTTGAAGGATAAACAGATAATATGGTTGTACAGATTGAGGAGAATTATCAAATCACAACCCTTGCAACACAGGAGTCTCCTAATCCGAATGTAAACAGTAACAGGACCCTGCCTCAGGAAATGGTAACCTAGTCCAATAACTACATTGAAACTGATGGAAATGATACATGTAAGAGCTTGATCGAGAAATTTCCACGACTGCGGATAATAGAACCAACTGACACAACAATAACCCCCTTCGAAGAATAAACAAGAAGAAGAATCAATCTAGGGGGGGAAGAACAAGGAGCCAAGCTAGAATAGAAGTAGATGTAGCTAGAGAACAAGGTCAAGTCACTCTGGACAACTGGATTGGCAATTGATCAACAGTAACTTATACACAAAGTAGCACTTGACCAGGCCTCTGAGGATGAGAATATGTCCAACTGTGATGCCAAAACAGAAGTAGAAAGAACCATGGAACTTGGACAAGAAATTCGCATCTACTATGGTCCTAACTCTGCAATAGCTAGAGATAAACTAGCTCAAATGAACTCCCCCTAACAGTACCAGAGAACCGTTGAGAACTTGGACAACAAACCAGAAAAGGAATCCTCTTTAAATGAAGCTGATAACTTATAATGTAAGAGGACTTGGAGAGCATGGAAGGAAGAAGCGAGTTAAGGACCTAGTCAACCAGTAGAAAGCCGATTTCATCAGCCTGCAAGAAACAAAATTGGAAATTATTGATAGAAGACTATGTCAGTACCTCTGGTATGACAATGAATTTGATTGGGTGTATAGTGAATTTGTTGGTCAAGTTGGGGGACTCTTATGTATATGGAACAGTAATAAATTCACCAGAACATCTATGCTTGCAGGGGATGGCTTTCTAGGGGTTGTGGGAAACTGGAACAATGAAGGAACAGTCAGTAATATGTTCAATGTGTATGGACCAAGGGATCTTCAGCTAAAGGTGTTGCAATGGAATGCAATAAGGGATCTGTACATAGGAAAGGAAGAGGAGAAATAATGCATCATGGGAGACTTTAATGCCGTGCTGAAGCCAGAGAAGAGAAGAGGAACATCTCATCAGAGTCATGCTCCATAGATCGCATTCGTCCAGATGTTTGTTTTGGATATGCAACTACAAGATATGGGAATGGTTAGAAGGAACTTCACATGGTATCTAAGATCCCTGAAATGCATGAGCAAGTTGGATAGATTTCTTGTGAACGACAACTGGTTGGGCGATTCAGCAGAATGGATGCAAACTGGTTTAGATGGAGATGACTCTGACCACTGCCCCATGTGTTTGTGCTCAAAAATCCAGAATTGGGGACCTAAACCAATGAGAGTGTTGGATTATTGGCTGGTAGACAAAACCTACAATAAACTGATTGGGGATACATGGAAATGACCTTACTCTTTGATATTTGCTAGCCAAAGAATTAAGCACAAGATTAAAGCCATCAGATTGGGAATCAAAGCATGGAATGAAAGCACACCAAGGGACTTGGGAGCAGAAAGGAAAAAATTGTTGCTCTCTCAGAAACATGGAGATAGCTGCAGAACAGGATAGAACTCAGAATATTTATGAATACCAAGATACCTATAGGCTACGTGATGAAATTGATCATGTCTCAAGAAAGCTACATAGTATGCTATACCAAAAGTCACGTTTGGACTGGATCCAGCAGAGAGATGCTAATACAACCTACTATCACAAGTGGATCAATAAGAACAGGAGCAAAAACTCCATCCATGGTATATGGAATGATCATACTTGGTTGGAGGATGTTGATCTGGTTAAGAATTGTTTCAGGAAACACTTTGAAGACAGATATAAAGAAGATCATTGGCGAAGACCAAAACTGTCTTATTGGATATTCAGAAAGTTGTACAGTGATTCCAGGCAGTGGCTGGTCACTCCATTTTTTGAGTCTGAAATATTGGAAGCCATCAAAACATGTGGCAGTGGGAAACGTCCAGGGCCAGATGGTCTGAACTTCAGGTTCATCAAACACTTCATCCACATCATGAAGATAAAGTGTGTCAAATGATGCTGGAATTTCATAAAAATAGCAAATTGGCTGCTCGCAGCAATGCTACTCACATCACACAGGTTGCTAAGAAGGTGAATCCCACGAAAGTGCAGGATTATAGTCCTATAACACTAATTGGATCAATGCCTAAGATTATTTTGAAGGTTCTTGTACTTCGTATCAGAGTGTGATGAAAGAAATAATAGCCCCAAACCACATGACTTTTCTCAAGGGAAGGAAATTGCTTGATGGGATCGTGATTGCAAATGAAGTTATTTTGATGAAACGAAAAAACTGAAGAAACAAGCATTGATCTTTAAAGTTGATTTTGAGAAAGCCTTTGAGTTTGAATTTTTCTATCAATCTTAACCTAAAGTCAGGTACCTCCCCCAAGAGATATTTTTTCTTTCCTAAAATCTCACTTCCCCTAATTCTATCCTTGGTCGATTTCTCTCATTTATTACAAGTTATTGTTGTGGCAAGAAGAAGAATAGCTACACCATACAGCAAAAGTAGTTCATAGGCAGAAACATGTAATACAGTACCACATAGATTAAAACATATGAGGTTCAAAAGATCAGCAGTGAAGAAAATAAAAGTGCAAGGTTTAGCGGTCAATCAACCTCCCATCCCCAAACTTATCAGACTGTCCCCAGTGGATAAAGAAAATATGAGTTCAAGCAATACTCCCGTGAAGGCAGACAGAGCCATGCTTCATTCAGATTCTGATCCCACCAAGTTGTAGGTGTGTGCCCCATCATCAGCATCCTCATCCTCATCTTTGTCCTCCTCCTCATCTTCTTCTATGGAGTAAAGGTCAATGGAGGTGGCAGTGCTCTAACAAGATACTGCATACCCTTCATTGTGGACATCAGCACTAGATTTGTGTACATTGTGGATATGCAACAATAAGAAAGGTCTACAAAGGTCTCCCACTGGTCCGAATTTGGAGCAGCAACTGCTAGAAGCATGGCTGGAGCAGGCTTCTTGAGCTTATGGCCCGGAGTTGGTACCTGCAAATGAGGGATAGGAGTTGCCATTTTGGCTTTACCTTTGGACTTGGAGGTGGCAGGCGCAGTAGGTTTCACTGGGGTGGCTTCAGTCTTGGATGCTCAACGGTCAGAGTAAATGCCTAATTTACTTATCAGAGTAGGGGTGATATCCATAGCAGGAGAAAATAGCTTCTCATCCTCAACCAAGGCTACCTCAACCTTCAGACGCATCGCAGTTATCAAGGAAGGGAAGTGCAGTGAATTGGGGCTCTTTTCCAGGGCAGCCAGACTCTCCATAATGTCCTTGTAAATTACATTCCCTACATCAATGCTTCGGCCAGTTTCAATGACATAAATGAGCAACAGTTTCTTCAACTTGATGTCCCCAGTGTTGGTAGTTGCATCATCCTTGTGCAGATGAATAAGTGTCACATGAGAACAGTGGCATGACAATCTGACTTGTTAACTCCCAATTCAATCGGTTTGTTTCCAGTAGACATCTTCTAGATCATTCCCGGATAATATAGATATTCAGCCAGATCAGGGTATCCCCATGGAACTTTGAGAACTCATTGTCACTCAATCATACAAGGTTGTGAATCTGATTTATCTCTATCGGGATAAATGGCACCCAAATCCCTCTAACGTATACTTTGGAGTCATTCATGATGGCCAAGTTAGGATAGAATTTCCGTACCAGATTTGGTGTATATTCAGTTGGAGTTCTAAAAAACTGAGTCCAATGATCCTTAACAGCTTTCCTAATAGTAGGCATGCATCCAAAAGCAAAACCCCTTTCCCGTATCACATCCAACACACCCACAGTAGCATCAAAGAAATCTTTTGCAATGGCATTTCAGTAACACCAAACTTAGTGATTTTTGCTTTTTAGGTGGCATTCTTGCTAAACTCGGAGAATATTGGAGTAATGAGTATGAGTTAGCTATTACTTACTGCGAAGAACTATAGAAGATGAGCGCTTAGACGAATTCTGGGATTTTGGAGTATTGTGAACTGCACAGTGGTCCCGAGAGAATTTTGGCTTTTAGGGTTAGTCATTGTTTGAAATTGAGTTGTTTCTCAAGGCGGGACAATGACCGTATTTTTATATTGGGACCTGAGTAGGACAAAAATTTAATTCATGGTCGTTACTATAGCTATTATTGGGCTGAACGTGATTGAATAAAAATTAACTACCCATTATGGTAACTGTACATAAACTAGACGTGTTGATCATGGGTAGTGAGTGAGAAATTGAAGCTTCTTCCCGTATTTCCTGCTCCATTATGATTTCTGCTTAATCTTCTATTGGTTATTTTCTATAAGATATACCAAGAGGTGCTAGCTTGTGGTGATTAATCAAAATGTATAAAATGAAATCAACATTTTTAATGGACATAAGTACTAATAACTGCAATAGGGTTCTTCTAACTGCACTGGGGGACTTCTAATTGCCTTTCCCAAACTTAACATGTTTTATAACATGATGTTGATTTAAGTAAGTAGAAGGGTTGAGGGTATATCCTTGAGTGGTGCAAAACAACAAATCTTGGGTTTCCTCCTAAGCAACGCTTCTTTATTTTCTTTAGCTAGACATGGTGAGCTTACTTCAGTGAGCAGAGGGGTTGAGCCTCTCTAACATGTTGCTACCTTTGTCATGGCTTCAGCCGCTGTCCATTTCCATACCATTTGAATTTCAATTTTCCTGCAAAAAATTTAAGTCTGGAGTTGAACAAGAGTACCTTCTATTCTGTTTGAAAATGACGCATGAGTAAGTGTTTATCATGCCAAGCTCTTGTCTTATCCTTATAAATTTTGGCACTTTCATTTGCATCATTCCTCAGCTCGTCCAATTCACTTAATTGCAGTAGCTTCTTTTGTCCTGCAGCCTTCATGCTATAATTCAGATTGTGCATGGCCCAATAGGCTCTATGTTCCAAGTCCACAGTCAAGTGACAAGCTTTTCCATAGACCAGACGATATGGATACATGCCAATGGGATTTTTGTAGGCAGTCCTGTAGGCCCAAAGTGCATCATCTACTCTTAATGTCCAATCTTTTCAGGATGTGTTAACTGGTTTTTCTAAGATTGTCTTTATTTCTCTGTTTGATATTTCCGCTTGACCATTAGACTGAGGATGATATGCCAATGAAGTGCGATGCTGAACTCAATATTTCCTCAATAATGCTTCAAAGACTTTGTTGCAGAAGTGTGATCCTCCATCATTGACAATGCATCTAGGTGTTCCGAATCTTGAAAAGATATTTTTGTGCAGAAATCTCAGCACTATTGTTGCATCACTAGAGGGTGTGGCTATTGCCTCAACCCATTTGGAGATATAATCCACTGCCACTAATATATACTTTTGCCCTATAGACAGAGGAAATGGACCCATGAAATCAAGTCCTCATACATTAAAAGCTTCAACTTCCAACACACTTTGCTGAAGAATTTCATTCCTCTTTGAGATTTGTCTCATTCTTTGCATCTGTCACGCTTGGTCACAAACACATGTGCATCTTTGAATAGTGTAGGCCAGTGGAATACACCTCCAGTAAGATTTTTCAGGCGTGAGAGATGGTCAGCAACTACATTTTCAGATCTCTTCTTGTCTTTGATTTCAATATCAAACTCTTGTAGGAGCAAAATCCATCTGATCAGCCTTGGTTTAGCATCCTATTCCAGCATGAGATATTTGATGGCAGAGTGATCAATATATACTACTACTTTGCTTCCCAAAATGTAGGGTATGAATTTGTTAAATGCAAACACCCCTGCTAACAACTTCTTAACTGTGGTGGCATAGTTAGTTTTAGATGCATTCAATGTTTCTACTTGCGTAGTATGGAATACTCTATTTTTCCTATGGCCAAGAATTGCTCCTACTGCGTAGTCGCTTGCATCACACATGATTTCAAATGGTTCACTCCAGTCAGATGTATCAATGATAGGTGTAGTAGTTAACTTATCTTTCAAGAAATTGAATGATTTCAAACAATTATCATCAAACTCAAACTTTGCACCTAGTGGTTTGGTGGCGTGTGAAAATCTTTAATAAATCTTCTGTAAAAACTTGCATGGCCCAAGAAGCTTCTAGTTCCCTTGACAGAAGTTGGTGGTGGCAGTTTAGCAATGATTTATATTTTTACTCTGTCAACTTCTATCCAAAAACTTGACACCTTGTGTCCCACCACAATTCCTTCCTGTACCTTGAAGTGGCATTTTTCCCAATTGAGTACTAACTTTGAAAGTTCACACCTTGTCAGCACCAATTGTACATTTTTTAGACATCCTTCGAATGATGATCCCATCACAGGGAAGTCATCCATGAAGACTTCAATTATGCGCTCCACCATGCTAGAGAAAATAGAGGCCATGCACCTATGAAAGGTAGTTGGAGCATTGCAGAGTCCAAATGGAATTCGGTGGAATGCAAATGTTTCATAGGAGCAAGTAAAAGTAGTCTTCTCCTGGTCTTCTGGTGCTATGTAAATCTGGTTGTATCCAGAGTATCCGTCCAGATAGGAGTAAAACTTGTGGCTTGCTTATCGATCTAAGATCTGATCAATAAAAGGTAATGGATAATGGTCCTTTCTTGTGGCCTTGTTCAGTGCTCTGTAATCCATACAAATTCTCCATCCAGTGACTATCCATTTAGGAATGAGTTCATTCCACTCATTGACTTCCACTGTCATTCCTTCTTTCTTTGAGACACACTGGACTGGACTGATCTAGTATCCAACCATTTCAAGATCTCCTTCTTAACTACCTCTTTCATGATAGGGTTCGGTCTTCTTTAGGAAGATAACACTAGTTTGCTTCTTTCTTTTAAGAATATTTGGTGCATGCACACAGATGGACTAATTCCTTTCATATCTGCCAAGATCCAGCCTATGGAATACTTGTGATCCCTGAGCACACGCAATAGACTTCTTCTTTTTGATGTGAAAGAGAACTTGAAATGATCACTGACAAAGTTTCATCAGTGCTCAAGAATGCATAATTTAAATGTGTGTGCAATGGTTTGAGCTCCAAAATAGGTGGTTGCTGGATTGAAGTGCTCTGGGATGCTGGGCATTCTTCCAAATTTTCAAAATAGGCATTTTCCTGGAGAACTGATATAGCGCAAGAATTGTAGGCACAAGAAACACAAGAAATCCATCACAATCATCCACTTATGTTGGGCCCACCAACCTAAATACATCACAATCATCCATTTATGTGGGTCCCACCATTTTTTGTGTTTCTTGTGACAAAAATTCTTGCGCTATATCATTTCTCATTTTCCTGACTTTCATTAGCATCCAACCAATTGGTATATTCTTTGAATCCAGGCTCTTCTAGGATAAGGGGATCAAAACTGACTAAATAATTTTCCAGATCACTCCGTTGACATGCATAATTAGGCTGGTTGAGTTGTTCAGTAGCCTCAATACTCAAACAATTTTCTTTGTAATCATCTGTTTCATTGCCCGAAACACATTAAATTTAACCTCTTTACCTTGGACTCTGAGAATTAGCTCTACTCTTTGGACATCATTGAGGGTTGCTCATGTTGCTAGAAATGGCCTTCCCAGAATAATGGGGATGTCTTTATTTTCCTCCATGTCCAGAATAATGAAGTCGGCTTGGAAGATAAATTTACCCACTTTGATAAGGACATCTTCAATAATTCCTCTGGGGTGCTTGATGGGTCTATCTGTCAGATGTAGGGAGATTGTAGTGGGCCTAGCTTCACCTAATCCTAACTTTTGAAAATAGACAGAGGCAAAAGATTAATGCTTGCACCTAGATCACACAAAGCCCTAACAAATGTAGAATTCCTAATGGAACAGGATATAGTAGAACTCCCTAGATCTTTTAACTTCAGTGGCAACTTTATTTGGAGTATGACATTGCATTCCTCTGTGAGTGCCACGGTCTAATAATCTTCAAATTTCCTCTTGTTGGATAGAATGTCCTTCATGAACTTCACGTAGCATGGCATCTACTCCAAAGCTTCTGCAAATGGAATGTTAATATGCAGTTTTTTTAAAAAAATCTAGAAACTTTTGGAACTGCTTGTCCATTTTTCCTTGTTTTAATTTCTGTGAGAATGGAACTGGTACTTTCTATTCTTCCTCTTTCTAAGATATAAATTCTTCAGACTTTTTGGCCTCTTCCTTTTTTGTTGGTGTGGTATCCTTGGACATAATTTCTACATCTTTCCCACTTCTCAGTGTTATAACTTGGCATTGCTACTTAGGATTTACTTCAATGTTGCTTGGCAATGTTCCAGGGGGTCTATCTGCTAACCAATTTGCTAATTGTTCCACCTGAGTTTCCAAATTCCTCATAGTTATTGTTTGATCCTTGAAGTTAGCCCTTGTCTCTTACATAAATCCTTGTGATGCGGTGGCCAACTATGCCACTAAATCTTGAAGGTTTTGATTGTTCTTTGCGGTCAACGCCACTTGAGTGATCAGATTATCTGAGGACTAGTGCTAATGTTGCAGGTTTTCTTGTGGCCTCTGCATCTATTGTTGACCTTGGAAAGGCTTTGTTCCTTGAAATGGCATCTGTTCCAGAGGATTCAGGACATTTTGATTGTTGCTCCATGAAAAATTTGGATGATCACTCTTCCGTGGATTGAAGTTTTGATATCTTAGATGATGTGATACATAATTCAGTTGCTCTATGGGTATGTTATCCATTTATTATAGTGATACGATTTCAATACAAATTCCAATCTTGCTACCAACTTATGCAGAGTATTCTAATTCACATGAAGATTTGGAGTTGAGGACGACTCCTTTCCAGGAGGGAGGGAATGATGTGATTATTGGAGGCCAAAGACGAATTTGGATTCTTGCATGGTTTAAATTAATTGGACCCTGTAATGTAAATTACAGTAAAGCGTAATTTTATGGTTTCTTCCAATCTGAGGTTCAGAAAAGGTCGGATCGGTCTGAAACTTTAACTGGAGTCATAAGACTCATTGGGCGTCTTCTTGTCCAAAGGAGAGTATATTTGAATGGTTTGATCGAGAGATATCGATTTTGGAACAGACTGCTTTTACGATTTGCTATTTGCAGCAATGCGCAGTCTCAATTTTATTGGCAATCAGAGGTCTCAACGAATTCCGATCGAACTAAACTTTTACCCAATGATATAGGACTTATCAATCCATGTTGTGCCAAAAGGATATTAACTTTTAACGGTCCGATTGTGAGATAATAATTTTGGAACATATTGTTCTCAAATTGAAAGTTAGCACGCACGTTATTGAGACCAGATCGAGCATATGGGATGTTGCGCGTGTGGGAGGTCACGGCCCCTGGTAAAAGATGACAAGATGAATCTTCATTTTCCTTCTTATGTCTTTTAATTAAATTAGTGGGCCATCTATAACAGCTCTGAGCCATGGCTTCTAAAAGTGTGTAAGCTTCATTGTATGATTTTCTCATAAATGTCCCATTGGCTGTTGCATCTATTTCTCTTCTGGTAGTGTTATCCAGCCTATTATAGAATGCTTGAATTTGCCTACAGCGTCGTAATTCATGGTTTGGACAACTCCTCAGTAAATCTTTAAATCTCTCCCATGATTCATACAGTGTCAC
>JAOWBN010027857.1:0-10402 GCA_028565015.1 Pinguicula moranensis
GGGTTTGATCACATCTTGTAAAGAATAAGGACATATTTTTGCAACGATTGATTATGAAAAGAAATCGACGTTTTGTTTTCATTTGAGCAATACTTCTGTGTATGCAATCAATCGATAAGGCACAATTAATGTCACAAAAGCTTCATGATTGGCCCTATCACACGAAAAGTCGCCCTTATGCTTGTGTACATGAAGGATGAGACTGATAAATGTTTTCGGACAGTCGCTTCAGAAGATCTGAAATGAGATTCTAAGTGAATCGAATGTGAAATGTTTGGGTTTTCACATTAAAGCTTTAAAGTCGAATGTAAAGGATAAAGACTAAGTGTATTTATCAATGGCTGCGATTCGCATGACATAAGTAAGTGGCATACTCACCTCAGTGAGAGTCATGTCATGACACACATATCATACTGTGTGTGCTATAAACACGATGCTACTTTAGTATGACATTCAAGGGCTATGATATATACAGTCCAGCAGAATATGTTAGGAAGTCAGTCGAGTTAATACGGATGATCATTAGTGTAAAAGGAACAATCTGTCTAACTTCACCATATTTGCCATGTCAATTACATTATGTATGTAATCAAATATTGTATAGCTTAAAGGGATACATAGCTATCGGTGATGCAAAAAGATTTGGGGTATCGTCATAAAAGTGTCATATTAGTCAGGTGGTAACTTAATATGACACTATGAGTTACTTCTTGGTCGCATGAATCATTTCTTGTATGAAATATGAGAAAATTTGTACAAGTGTCATATGTCGAAGCAAATATATTTTGTTGTGCGTCTTATGTTGTTGAGTGTGAGCTGTAAAAAAAACATACTAAACGTGTTGGAAAGTTTTTTCAAACTTTCCAACGGTGCTCAAATAGTAGATTACTATTTGGAATTTGTTTTTTCAAACGATGAATAGTTATAAGCGTATATGTAATGTTTATATACTGAATAAATATTTTTCAACTCCTATAAATAGGTTACGTGCTTATTCATTTGAAATATGAGATTATATGAACTATACGTGAATTCTTTGGCTGCCTAATCATCTACGACGCATAGATTTGATTCGTGAATATCTAACAAGACTCCGGTAGACTCGTTATCCGAATATTCAATCCGATCACGCTTCCGCAAAAGGTCACATTATCGTATTTCGATATGTTATATTTAAATTCAATATTAGATACAATTGTAAATTGGAATACTTGTTATTGAATGGATTCGACTGATACAAAATGAAACCGAAAGGATTCATACTTATACAAGTTGTTTGTGTGAGTAGGTGAGCGTGCGGGCTTCACCTACTATCATCTACCAACACTCCCCCTCAAGATGGGTAGAAGATATTAATTAAACCCATCTTGTTACAAAGTCTCTCAAAGTCTATGGAACTAAGACCTTTGGTTAACACATCAGCAACTTGTTCTTCGGTGGCTATGTGGCTCAGCTTCAATAGCCTACTGCTCAACTTCTCTTTGATGACGAACCTATCAATCTCTACATGTTTGGTTCTATCATGCTGTACTGAGTTGTTGGCAATTTGCTATCACACCACAACTTCATCTGGCACCCCTGATCCATCTTGAATTGCACAAGCATGGACCTCAACCAAATCATCTTAGCAATACTTAGAGCCATGGCTCTATATTCTGCCTCAACTGTAGAACGGGCAACTACCGATTGTTTCTTACTCTGCCAAGAGGCTAGATTTTCCCCTACAAACATGCAATAATCGGGCGTGGACCTTCTATCATCAGCATAGGTAGCCCAGTCTGAATCACAATAACCGTCGATATTTAGATGTCCATTCTTTCTGAAAATCACCCATTTTCCCGGTGCACTATTCAAATATCTCAATATCTGTTGCACGGCATCTAGGTGACCCTTTCTAGGGTCATGCATATACATACTAATCATACTCACAGCAAATGATATATCCGGTTGAGTATGACTCAGGTATATAAGTCGGCCTACCGATATCTGTACGGCTCCTTATCTACTGATTTGCCTGCTTATGCACTCAACTTCAATCTCTGATCAATTGGCATTTTTGCGGGCTTATGACCCAACATCCTTGTCTCTTGTAGCAAGTTTAGAGCATATTTTCTTTGGGACAAAACAATTCTTCTTGGCCCGCAAGCCACTTCGACTCCAAAAAAGTATTTCATATGTCCCAAGTCTTTCACTTCAAATTCCTTGTCCAATCTCCTCTTTAGCTCAACAATCTCTCCCTCATCGTCACCAATAATGATCATATCATCCACGTATGCTGCAAGTATTGTGGTATGACAATTCTCTTGCCTGAAGAACACAATATGGTCAGCATCGATATGCTGATAACCCATGTCAACCATAACTTTCCTAAATCTATCAAACCAAGCTCGAGGAGATTGTTTCAATCCATACAACGACTTTTTGAGCTTGCAAACCTGACCAGCAGTCCGACTAGTGTCAAATCTGGGGGGAATCTCCATATATACCTCTTCTAACTAGTCACCATGAAGAAATGCATTCTTCACATCAAGCTGGTGTAATCTCCATCCTTTATTTGCTGCTATCGAAACCAGAGTCCTGACTGTGCTCATCTTTGCCACAGGTGCAAAGGTCTCATCGTAGTCAATCCCATAGACCTGATTGTATCCCTTGGCTACAAGTCATGCCTTGTAGCGTTCAACTATTCCCTCCTAGTTCTGCTTCTTAGTGAACACCCACTTACATTCAACTGCCTTCTTACCGGGTGACAACGACATAAGTTGCCAAGTTTTGTTCTTTGTCAGGGCCTCAAGCTCCTCTATCATAGCCGCTTTCTATCTTGCATCTGCCTTAGTCACCTGCCAACACTTAGGAAATTGAGACACTATCCAATAATGCAATAAAAGCTTGATGGTCAGGAAGTATATGAGAATAGGAAACAGTATGAGCAATATCATGAGGATGAGCAGTATCTGGCGAAAACCCATATCTGTTTGGTGGAACCCCTGCATTGCTGCGAGTGGTCCTCCTAACCGACTGGGGAAGAGTAATCTCGGGGGTATCAGAGGAATGAGTAACATTACCTATAGGGGCTGATGAAAGAAGGTGCCCCCGAAGTCGAGGCAGACAAAGATGTTGGGCATGAGATAGGTGTATGCAACTCTGATAGACCTCTAATTCTCTCTCTCTTCGACGTGTACACTAATGGACGCCGCGTGTACGATAATGGTTGTGCTGATGGTGGTTCCTCCTGACCACTCTCATGACTCAAATTCTCCCATGTATCCTTTTCTACTACCGGATCAACACTAGGGAAAGGGAAAGAAACATCTCCAACTCGCACGATCACTGGCTCCCCCTATCACTACTATTCTCTCCCTCTCACCGTATACCCTTTGGATCTGGCGAGTCATCAAAGAATGTGGACATTGCATTGGAGAAGTATGACTCATGTTCCCGGAATGTGACATCCATTCCTACAAACAATTTCCTTTCAATCGGATACCAACACACATATCCCTTTTGAGTGGCAGAGTACCCAATAAAAATACACTTCATAGCCCTCGGATCTAGCTTTCCTACCCCTGGTCTGTTATCTTGTACAAAGCACACACAACCGATGATTCTCAAAGGAAGAATGTCTCCATTCCAACACGTGCGAGGGCGTCCTATTGATAAAAAAAAGTGGTTGTCATCACTGCTTGTCCCCATACGTACTTAAGGACATTCATAGCAATCATCATACTTTGAGCAACTTCAAGAAGATGACGATTTTTCCTCTTTACCACCCTGTTTTGCTCTGGTGTATATGGAGATGTGGTTTGATGTTGGATTCCTTGCATTGAGAGATACTCTACAAATTATCGGTTAGTATACTCTGCCCCATTGTCTGACCTTAATACCTTCTATGTTGCTCCATACTGTGTCTAAATGCTTTTATGGAAATCTTTAAAACATCCAAACACCTTACTTTTCATCTTCATTTGATATAGCCAGGTAACCCGAGAGTAGTCGTCAATGAAAGTAACAAAGTATCGAAATTCATCGACTGATGTGGTGGGACATGGCCCCCATACATTCGAATGCACTAACTCAAAAATACAAGAGCTCCTGCTATCTAAGCTGGCGTACAAGCTCGTAGTATGTTTTTCCAACTCACAGGCATCACACCAAAGTCTATTTTTGTCAACCGTCGTAAATATATGAGAATATAATCGACTCATAGCTGAGAATGAATGATGACATAATCGCCTATGATAAAGTAAAACTTTCTCCTCTGCATGTCTGCTCTCTCCAGATGTCTCGATCAAGGTTGAAAGAGCTGAATCCAAACCCTTTCTATCCATGTACCATAAGCCGTTACGCCATGTCCCAATCTCAAGAATCTTGCCTGTCCTCTTTTCCCG
The DNA here is from genome assembly GCA_028565015.1 of Pinguicula moranensis. Classification (NCBI taxonomy): domain Eukaryota; kingdom Viridiplantae; phylum Streptophyta; class Magnoliopsida; order Lamiales; family Lentibulariaceae; genus Pinguicula; species Pinguicula moranensis. The sequence goes on from JAOWBN010027857.1 coordinate 4,386, forward strand.
AAAGATCACTTGAGGAATATCAAATAAAATAATACATTTTGGTTGATGAACAATGGCATTAATAGAGAGCAGGTTTACAGGAAAGGAAGGAGCATGTAACACTTTGGATAAGGTCATAGTGTTGTTACAATGTGTTGTACCCTTACCAACCACTGGGTGATCTGTACCATCAGCTGTATTAACATTTAACGGAACTGCTAGGGGAGCATATAAACTGAAATCCCTAGAAGCACATGTCACATGTCCAGAAGCCCCAGAGTCAATGATCCAATTTGACGATCCAGGAGAGGGAAAGGAGGCAAGGGCCTGAACCTTATCTCCCATCTCTATTGTCTTCAACTTTCGTTCGAGAACCTCGAAGAATACTTGGTCTGTCTCGTCTATTGTCGAGCTGGTGTGATAGTCTCCCTGTCCACCGCTTCTAGTACCGATTCTCCCTCCTCCACAATCATAATCTCGATGGTCAAACCATCCTCTTCTACTCGAATCTCTCTTTCGACATAACTCTAAGCAAGACTGCATCAAGTATCCTATTTCTCCACAATTGAAGCAACTGCGAGTCTCTTGTCGTACAACATCAGGTTTTGTTGTCTTAGTCGAGGCTTTTCTCTGTGTAAGCCCGCTTAAGACTTTTCAATTCGTCGGACTGAGCTTACTCAAGGCCTCTAATCCATTGTCCACCTCATCCTCATATTGTCTCGTCATTGTTAACACAATGACATCAACTCAATGATCCTCCAAACGCCGACTTCAAGATCCATGATGAGTAGTTAGTGCAAACTCGCAGCAAAAGCAAGGAGCTATCTAAAGTATTCTATGTTAATCCTCCACTGAAACAACAGTTTTCGGAGGAATATGACACACCTAATCGAAACCTGAAAAATAACACACAATCTCTCTAGCAAGCAAAATGTCGAGCAACTAATTACCATCTCCCATCTCTTAACTCCCAAATTACTCCAAAAACATGCCTAATTGGATTTTCCAAGTTTAGGCAAATACGATAAATTCAATTAAATAATTCATCATATCCGATAAAACACCAATATACTTAAACGATACGAAATAAACTAAAATCGATTGGACAGTTACGACGAGCAAACCGAGATGAAAATTTTGTCTCCGACCTCTGACGGCGCGTGGCAACGACGCGTATGTATAGCAGTGGCATGGGTAGCTTGCGACCTACGTACAAAAAGCTCTACTCACGATGATCGCGACAACGGTGGTTTTCGATGATTCCTATTCCAGACGTGCCCAAAAATGGCGGAAAACCGCCGCAAGTCACATTTTCCAGCGACGGTGCATGGCGACGCGTGGTGCCTGAAAAAATTTGGGTGTTGAGCAGATCTGATTGAGGAGGAGATGGGCTACGTTTTGGAACCGGTTCCGGCGTCAGAGGAGCAGTAACGACACCAGAATTGGGGCGGAAGTGGTGGAGACGAAATGTGTATTAAGATTTGAAAAACTTGCTCTGATACCAAATTGTAAAATGAAAACAGAAAAAACTCTTTCGTATTAAATCTTCTTCTTCTTTCTTACATCGATTCCATCTCATTTATATATAGAAGGTTTTCTTACTACTACTATAATATACGAACGCATGTATATCAATAAATGAGGCATGATAGACAAATGAGGCGTGCGTCTACTTTGTTGAGCGTGCGTCTGCTTTCTGACTTTGATATAGTGTCTCATTTATTGTGTATAGTGTGTTGTCTTCAATTATTGTTCCCGACAATAAGCAATATCCACTACACATACAAATAGTACTCATATCGAAAAGGAATGCAACAAATAAAAGTAGGATTTTGGTTAGAAGTAGAATGGTAAATTTAGCTCAAAAAGACCTGTCCAAAAGCTTCGAGATGCGACGCAATGCGGACCACCATTTGTGATTTTTTTTTGGATAATTAAAAATTTTATTAAAAGACTTCACAGGATTACATCTGATAGTATCAATAAGGTACACTCAAAATTGGAACACTATTCAAAAATAAGTGCATGGACGTTTGCTGTCTAGATAAACTGGATTGATCCGCATAACGCTGGGGACCGAAACCAATCATTGATAGTCAAAGCAATGCAATTCCTGTTGTTTGCTGATAACCAAAACCATGTGTTAGCCTTAATCCATTCTACAACTGATAAGTTATCCATCTCCGCATCGAATCTGATTGCGTTTCTCTCCTTCCAAATGGCCCATGTAGTTGCTTGCCAATACTTTGATGTTTATCTCCTGCATAACACTTATGGTCCGTTGGATAGCAGGATAAAAGTAATCCCGCAGTTTGGATAGCTCTACCGTTTTTGCAAGATTAAAAAGCACATGGTACTCACCTTCTCATGGTAAAACCCCTCGGTTCAGCAACATTGCGAATAAAGTGAATTTATGAGAATGGAGCTGAATGAGGGAAGTTTGATTTTAGGGTATATTAGTGGCATCCTATAAATATAAATAAATGAATATGGTTATCCAACCAAATTCGAAGTGATAATTTATTCGAATTTTTTTGAAGTTAACAGTTAATTATCTTGTGTCACGAGTTTTAACTCAACTAAATAAAAAATTATGAAAATATATGTACGAAACAACGTGTGTTTAAATAATTTACGAAATTTAAGAGTGAACTCTGACAAAATCCGGATTACAAATTCACCCCAACAAATCGTATTATTGTACATTTATAATTTTATATCCACCAGCGGTTTTAACAAAGCTTACAAGATAGAATTCACGTGGCTTATTCATCCAAGTCGAGCAAACAGGTGGACGAGTTCCGCAGCACTCAAAATCAAAGAAGGGGTTTCCGGAGATGGAAACAAAATTTACATACAAGGGAAAATGAGACTTAGCAGCCTGTAGTGTACTTGTAAATCCAACAGAACTTTCTCGTGCTAACTAAAATATGAAAACAACGCTATCTTGCACTCTGGACTTCTGGTTTTGTGCAACACATTCAGATATCCACATCAAATTCCTGATCTCTTGCTCTCTCAACCTCATATATGCGAAGAATACACCATAATGGAACTGCATCAATAATGATCAGGCGCTAAATTGAACACCCAATAATTGCTTAACATATAGTAACAAGCACAGAGAAACAGAACCAGGATGTGGAGAAAGATTATGCTGCTAGTCATGCATGCTCATATGACCCATAATGACAGATTTCATGAAAAACAAACCTGTTGCTCAAACGCCAAGCAGAGCCTTTTCACTTCCTCTTCATAAAAGGCCTTATCAAGCAGTTGACTCTCTCCGTATGATAACCTAGTAAATATCGACTGGTAAGGAGGATATTTCTCCATGGCACCACGAACCTATAAAAGTCGAACACAAAAGAATCAAGTGAAGAAGTTGTCTGTTAATTCGCTAGAGTAATAAGCCAAAAGAAGAAAAGAAACAAACAGGTAAGACCGGGAAAAAAAAATACTAGTTTAATATTGCTACAGCATGCCAGCTTATGCTGGAACATATGCGCGAAAAATATGTCAAAAACTACTAAGATTCTGATATCATGAGAAGGAAAATGAGTGACATGTATAGTCAGCCAAAATTTTAAAATAGAGAGAAGCCGTTGATACCTGATCTATATCCTCAGATACAGCAAGCTCCTCATGACCATATGGATAACTAACAAAAAGTTATGCCATCAATGACATGAATTTGAAGCCATAAGATAGCATTTATTCTTAATTCTAATACAATAGCAGTCTGAAAAAGAAATCCTTACAGTAAGCCAAAATTAGAATATAACTTTCGACGATCATCCCGAGTAAGCTCTGTGCCAATGCTGGATATTACAGGCATATATGAGAAATTAATAAACACATCAAGCATCTAAAACGGACATTCTCATCAGATTAGTAGAGTGGTTCACCTGTTAATTGTGATATTAACAGCTCTCCTGTCCGCCTCAAAGGCTAGGAGATCAGACATGATCTCTGAAGTTGCCCCACCAAGTTTCTACAGTAAATCTTAAGTTAAAATAAAGTCCAATTTTTTTATTTTATTTTGGCGAAAGCCACAATAGTGTAATTAATTTTTCCGATAAAAAAATTAGAGTACCTGACAAAATCGGTAAAAATCCTCAAGATATGCCTTGTATAGGGTATTTCTCATTATCTCAATGTTCATATCATCCAAATCCTGTAGAGATAATAATATAAGATAAAGCAAACACATGAAGAATAATGAAATATCAGATATTGTTTTTTTTGGGGTGAAATAAACAGATAAATGGTAGTACAGCTTTTCCAGATCCATTTCCAGCAGGTAATCTAATTTTCTGGAAATATGTTCCATTTACTTCTTAGGCATAGTATAATTCTATGGGGTAGACCAATCATGACGAATAGAAATACTAGCAAGCTATCAGCCAATGGTAAAATCCTCAGATCCTTTTTCTTCAGCTTTAGCGCACATCCTTAGATAAGATAGAATTTGATGTTAGCAAGTTTAAGTGAATTCCACACTATACGTCCTCAATAAATCATACTCATGATGACAATAGCATAGGTACAGTAATTTGATAATAAAAAACATGGATCATGATAGTACAAAGAATTGTTAGTCTAATAAAAAACAAAAAGTATGAAGGAACCTCTGAAGTAATGCACTCAGAGAAATATGGTGCCAGAGGAGTGTCCACAAGCACCAGTCTGTAAAGCTCCCTCATATTTTGAGCAACCGCTAGAGTGGCAATGCTGCACAAACATATATTAACCTATATCATCTTATCTTACTAGTACTGTGCGACTTTAAATGTCTGATTAAGTTACACTACCTGTCGAACATCCCTAATGGATGGCACTTCTCCAACAATTCTTGAACATCTCTCTCATGTAAAGTTCCAGTTACAATTAGCACAACATTGTCGATCATGTGCCCATACCTGTCATACCCACGTTCAAATGTCAAGATTAAAAGCAGAATATCAAAATGTGCCAAAAGAAGGATACAAGTATCCAGCAATAAGCAAGATCTCATATTTAGGATAATCTCCTGTATCTACCAGAAGAACAGCACTGCCCACAATGAATAGAGCAATTTTCTCTATTACAACACAAACTTGGCCAAGGTAAACATAAACAAAAGTCCGGTCATGATCATCTATCCTTATGCTGACCATCCGAATATAAGATCTATATTGCATATTTGACATAAAATTCTTTATTAAATTCATACGAATCTGCTGTTCACAATCTCTAGTGAGCCATCCATAACAATTTAAAATTATCTTATTCTAACAAATTCTGTACACCTTAAGGTATATAATTAGCTGACATGATTTGGAAAGAATTATTGCACATGAACACAACAATATACAGAAAACACAACAAAATCTGTAAGTACTGAACTGTCCCACATAGGAAAAATAAGAAGAAAAAAGAGTGTTTAATAAGTTGGACACCACAAATATTGAATGAAGTCTTTTGGGGATAAAATCCCAAAAACAAAACCATTAGGGCTTCGACTCAATGGACAATATTATTCAATGTGTGGTGTCCAAATAAAAATTAAGTGGGTTGGTAATTTAAGATGGTATCAGAGCAGGATTGCTTTGTAGGCATGTAAAGTCCCAGATTATTGGCCTCAAGGTGGGGTTGCCCCCTATGGTGTTTGTGTTGGCTTTGGCAACCCTTGAGAAATGGGGTTGGGCCTGTGAAATTCAAGTCTTAACTGGTGTGCCCAGTTGGACTTGAGAGGAGGGTGTTGAATTGTCCTACACAGGAAAAATAAGAAGAACAAAGAGTGCTTAATAAGTTGGACACCACATATATTGAATGGGATATTTTGGGGATAAAATCCCAAGAATAAAACCATTAGGATGTAGACCCAATGGACAATATCATTCAATGTGTGGTGTCCAAATAAAAATTAAATGGGTTGGTAATTCAAGAGTAAGTATACAGTTTATTAATATTAATCGAATAATTGAATATAGACTTTTATTCCATGCAAATACAAATCAATTTGCATGCTCAATGCACAATCATTCTGACTTTTT
>JAOWBN010027868.1:0-10402 GCA_028565015.1 Pinguicula moranensis
GAACCCAAGAATCAACAAACCTGATCAATTGCTGAAGGATTCTTGTAATAGTGGAAAGTTGAGACAAGTATGGCAAGGGCGTGAACATGATTCACACTAACACTGAATTGATCCTGCAGCATCCTAGCTCTTTGATCGCACATGCTCACAAGAACTTCTTTCCTCCTCACCTTCTGCTCTTCATCCATAAAGTCATATATTTGTTTACTAAAAAACATCATTAGCATAATCCACAATCCCAGTATCCTTCGATTTGAAGCCAGATGTATGTATGAATATTTCCTCTTTGTGCCGAATTGCTCATTCACTTTCAGAGCCAACATGCGGTAGCCTTTCCTTTTCTCGCCCATCTTATAAAATCCCTCTTTGTATTTCACTTCCAAAGGCTATTTTTTAACATTCAAGCCCTCGGATGAAAAGGAATCTACGAGAAAAGATGCAGAGTATACAAAGTCTCTGCACCTTTTCAAGCTTCCAGCAACTGCAGCACAAGCAAACGGTTCTCTTCATACAAAGTAATCCTGTATTCCTTCGAGAATTGTTTGCATTTGACGCCAAAGAGGACAGACAGAAGAACCCCAGAACAAGAGAACAAGAGAACAAGAGAACTCTACTATTGTGAAAGAAATCTAAGCAAAAAAAAACAGCAATAATTTTTTCACAACTATGATGTGAGAACTGAGAACAGAACCAAGCCTGTCCTTGCTGTAGACCTCAAAAGGCGAAACCCTATACCAAATTTCACAGGAGAACAGAAACTTTAAAACTTTCCCTTCAAAAGACTAGGCTAGTTTGTTTTCCCATAAATCCAAGAGAGGTTTAAAACGAAAGAAATCAGATTTCAAAGAACACCTCTCTCTAATCATGCACGGATTTTCAACCCCAAGCGTGTTCTCAGTTCTGACCTCTATCTCCTGTTTAGAAAAATATTTGGTCTTCCTTTAAACATTCTCCCTCAGAAAAGAACCCAAACCACCCAAAATCTCATCTTTGACCAGCCCTTCAAGCCCAGTTATATGTACTGCTATAAACATAAAAAGTCACCCCTTCTCTTTTCTGGACACAGTTAACTGTTTGTGTAGCTGCTCTCTAGTGTTCAGTTTTCTGGGCTTTGTTTAATGGAGGGTTTGTCGGGGATGGTGATTTTAATATTCAAATTTATCAGGGATGTTGTAAGAACAAAAAGGATATCTCTGCAGTCTGCAGCATGATTTTAACTTTGTAAAGCTAAGTGAATCGAAATTTGAGGAGTTTACCAGATACGCTCTTGTCCCCTTGTTTATCAAAAGGAAGTAACTCTCTCTCTCTCTCCACCTTAGCTACCATCCCCGTTTATGCTTTCATTGTTTCAACTTTCAACTCCTCTCTTCTCTCTCCTTAGAAAAAAGAGCCTGTTCGATTGATTAACTTCTCTCCCTTGATGGCTTGATCAACTTTAAGCTTTCTCAGTGAAGTAGATGTTCAACTTCTTCGCATTAAAGCTGCTAAATAAGCTAATGTTTCAGAGAACAAATATGACAACGAATTATTTAGAAATTAACCAGCAATGATTGTCCCATTCAGAAGAAATCTCAATAACTTTTCTCAAACTTTTTACCTTCTCCATTGAAACTAAGATCGTTGATTTTTTTAGGATGCCAAACTGTTTAAAGTTTGATTCCTTTAATTTACCCATTAATCATTATCATGAATTTTTTTCAGTTTTGACCCATTTTTAAAGTAAACTACTTTACCATCTTTTGATTATTGTTGGATTTAATAGTGGATCCAGAAATTTTTTTACAGGACGCCAATTTTTTTTTTTTCGGGGCACAAATATATTTTAGGAGGATAAATAAAAAAAAATTTAGTACGTAATAAAATAATTTACTTTCGCAATAATTATTTAAAATATTGCTAGTTCAAATAATGATAAAAAAATTAAATAATTTAATGTATTACAAGTTTTCTTTATTAACAAAATATATATAATTCAAAAATAAAAATATTACATATTTTGCTCCAGACCCATAAAATTCGTCCATAACAAAATTAAAATTAATGATTATATATTCTTTGTGAGTTCTCTTTATTTTTTCGTGGTTTCTATTCATTTTCTTCAATGAGGGAATTCACAATTTTGAATTCCTCAATTTTAAATTCTCCTATTTCAATTATTAGGGTTTGATTATTTTTGAATTTTTTTTTTATCTTTAATCAATATGTCCAAAAATTTAAAATATAGATGTTTATAAAAATTAAAAACTTTAAGTTTTAAGATGTGCTTGAGTTGAGCCAATTTTTTCTTAATAATTTGATTTTCACTCGAACTTTTAAGGCTCAAATTCCACCAATTTGGCCAAATACATTAATTTTTTTTTGTCCAAGAACATTTAAATTTTTTAAACTTAAATATAAAAAATGGTTTAAAATTTAGGAGGGGCCAGGCCCCCTGGCCCCCCCTCCTCTATCCGCCCATGGTTGGATTCGGATAGAGGTTACCAAACAAACTCATTTATCCAGATTCAAATGTGTATACGTTTGGGGATAAGTAACACTATTATAAACGACACTCTCACATATCTCGACGATAATGACACCCAGACAAGAAGAAGATCTCGTGCTTATAGAAATTACTGAGATACCCTCCATCTTCTTACTTTGCGCCATTTTTCTTCCACTCCTCAAAAGGTTCTGCCCGAATTGTCTTTCTGCTTCCTCTTTTTCTTCTTCCTTTTTTTCTTTCTTTGGACTTTTCCGTAAATCCAATATAAAAAAGGCTCAATTTTAACCACAAAAAGGCTCAATTTTTTGGCCAGTTTTAAACATTTAGCTTATCGTAAGAATGTGATCACAAATGAGTTTTTTTTTGAATGAAATTTGCATAAAATAGAAGATGCCCGTACAGGATCGAAAACCTTTTATAATGACTGATCGTGGGCAGATGGAGGGGCCCTGGCCCAGACGTGGCCATACCCCTGGGCCCAGACGTGGCCGTACCCCTGGGCCCAGACGCAGTCGTACCCCTGGGCCCAGGTACCCTAGTCCCTCTTAGGAGTGCTTATCAAAAATTTGGTTTAAACTGAATCAATAAGGTTCGTTTTATGATTGTTGTAACAAAAATCGATAATTGAAAAATCAAAAAAAAAATATTTTTCAATTTTCGGGTGAGTTTTTAAATTTTATCAAAAACCAAAAATAATAATAAATAAATAAAATAAAAAGTTAACCAAAACTAAAAAGTATCAAATAAAGGATGGAACAAAGTTGGATTCAATTAGCAATTGCACCTTATATAGTTCAATCATTACCGATCAGTCAGCTTAACTAAACATTTTAAAAGAGAAGGCATCAAAGGTCATGCCTTGTCATCATCTTCTAGACCATCATAGGCATCATTATAAAGTCATGTACTTACAACAACAATAAATTACATCAAACCATTATACGTGAGTAGATAAAAAAGAGTCAATAATTAATACTTACACAACTTTCCCCATCCTCAATACCCAATATGTAGATTAACTGTAATTGCACACTCAAAGCAAAAAACATTAGGTTAAAGTTCACTATGTAAAAAAATATGAATTAAGAATTGTTTACCTGGTATGATCACAGATAGGGATAACCAATGGTTCAATTCCCTCAATTATATTCATGGGATTTGCTTTAATCTCTGCATAATATATATATATGTATTTAAATAGGGCAAATAATTAAATAATGTATAAATAGATTTAAAATATTATTGGTGCTCACCTGAATTAAGAACATACGTGTCTCTGGGTCTTTTCTCCCATCACAATGGTAGAATATCTCGATTCTCGATAGTTTCTTTTAACCAATTCTGAGAACAAATAAACCTCTCAGCCATTTTGGGTGCAAGTGAACTTCTAAAGATACTTAGCACCCGACCTCCCCTGCTAAAAATCGATTCTGAAGGCATTTTTGTGATGGGAATGGCAAGAGAGATACCTTTCCAACTCACTGTATTTGTCCAATTTGGTATGATCAGCCATGAAAGCGTTGAAGCCCTTCACCGCCTTGTTTTTTCTTTTGGGATCCACTGAACTACTTTCCGCACAACCTTGTTCAGTAGAAGATTTACCATATATCGAATTGTACTCATAAAAAAGAACATGTAACATACGCCTTATCATGGCCATAGTGTCGTTACTATCATCCTTACTAATATTTTTGGTAAACCAATACTCGAGTCATCCAAGCTTATACTTTGGTTCAAGAACAATAGTGATATATAAGTATTTGTTCATATTCAAGATAAATAGCAATAAGTACCTATGAATATGGAAAAGCAATAAGAATAATAGGTAAGAACAGTTTGGCCTAAAATAAGAACAATACCTATTTAGCCTAAGCTTCGGGTCATCCATAGTAACTTCTCCCCAATATTTATCATACTTTGCATTCTACTGGTCATCACATTGAAGTTGTTGTCATCGTTGATATTAGTCAACTCCCTAAAAATAGGTGTGGAGTGCAATTATTGGATGCAGTGACAGTTAAGGTCACTTCATAAAATAATTGAAAGAAGTTTATGAATTTCTTGATACGATCCCAATCATATTTGGTACGAACCCCCACTACCATCTTTCCATCTTTAACCTCCAACAAATAACCCACCAAGTTACCATCCCCCGTCTCCAATATATCTTCAAATGCAGCCTGATGCTCCTCCACATAAACCAACATGATATAGGTGAAATTCCTCTTTGTGCTGACATCCAGTTGCAGAAAATCCTTTGATTCCAATCCTTTGGTTGCAACACATATCTTGAAAGCATCTTCTCTTTGAGGTGAAGACTTGACATACTTCACCATATGTTTCATTTTTGTTACATGGAGTGATCGATCTCCTTTTTTTTTGGTAAGCCAAATTTCATTAACAAAGAAATATGTACAACTTTCTTACAAGAGTTAAGAAAGTATAAATAACAAAGAAAAATGTAAATGAAAATTCATCACCAGATATCGCCAGACATCGCATGGGAACGACAGTGATAGTTCAGCAGTGATCAGAGACTTTAGTGATCGATCTCCTTTAATCCATCTTACACACTTAAGTTTAAGATGTGTACAGCGTATCTCATATATAGGTTTTCATGCTGCCCAATAACTTCACCTATGGTACCCTCAAACTGTTTCAGGTGTCGCTCTCTCAAATGATCCAAGGTTTTGTCATTGTTGGATGCATAGTCAACCATGATAGTTAATACCTTATAAAGTCCACATTCAAGCATGCAATTTTTCAACTCATTTGAAAGGGACTTACCTTTGTGGTCGCCAATCTTTCAAAATCCAAGAACTCTTCAATGCAGATGCCAATTTCTGTCAATGAAATGTGCAGTGACACACATATAAGTAATATTCTGCAAACTCAAGATGCACGCTTCCAAGTTAACCCTGGAATTCCTCTACTTTTTCTTACGAAAGAATTGTCAGAATCCACAGAATCCATAGAATCCATAAAGTTGCACAGTGTACGACAATATGGGGTGGGGATGACCGTTTCTTAGACTTATACATTTTAAGTTTTAATTTTGATTTAAGTTAAATGTTGCTCCTTACTTTATTTTTTTAAAATTAAAAAAAAAAACTTATCAATTATTTTAACCAAAAACAAAACCAATTTCGGTTTTGTTTTGAACCGAAAACCAATAAACAGAAAAAATTTCATTTTTGGGTCAATTTTTCGTTTGATTTCGTTTAAAATTATTTTTTTCGTTTTTTGCTCCTAGTCCCCCCAAAAAATTAAAAATTAAAAATTAAAAAATAAAATTTTTTATTGCAATTTATTTTATACTCAAATATGAATTTGCAAAAATACTCCTCCCCTTCTCATATAAAAAGCAAAAGACCTTCTATCTTCTCATTTTTTTTCGTAATATTTTTGTAGCTAAACGATGATTTTTTACCTTGTAGATTTTGAATTTTCAATCTCTCTCTGGCATCTTTTAGTGACCAAGGTTGATCATTTCCATTTAGGTTTTCTTTTGAATTGAGTTTTTACTCCAGTTATTAAAATCTCGGTTCTGTTCTATAAACCTGTCTATGATTTGTTTTTCATCTTTGTTTGTGTAAATTTGTTTTGAGAAATATTTTTATAAGAAAATATGAGTATTAAATAGTTTAAGTTTTTCTTTATCATTGTTTGCGTTGGTAAAATTATTATTTTTTCATAACTATTGAGCAAGTAAATTATTTTATAACACCTAAAAAATTTACATCGCCCCCTAAACATTTTTTATTTCCCCTCTCCAATTTTTTTATGCCTCCTCTAAATGTTTTTTTGTATGCCCCTCTAAAAAAATTTCTCCGCTACCCTTGTGCCTAACTATCAACATGGGGTAAACAAGACAAAGATACATCATACTAGCATATTGGATGTCAGCAGAGGTAATTCTCCTTGACCTCGAACAAGTGAGTACGGGGGATTGGATCTAAAATGGAATTTGGAAAATCGACCGTTGAGAATTCTCTCTCGGCCCAACAAGGTGAGAACTGTTCTCCGCCTTCTCCTCGCGAGAAAACGCCGCCGGATCCTCGCCTGGAATCTGATGTCCCGCTCATAAATGCTGAAATTCATACCCAGAAGTTAAGTGGGGACCTGGGCCGCTCTCCACAAAACTTGAGGGCGAAAGGAGTGTTCTCCACCTTTTGGGCCGACGTTGCAGAAGAGTCTGACGAGGAAACAGTAGCTGCTCCAGCGGCCAAATCGGACAAATACAAGCTCTCTTCGTCAGACTCACGACTGGCTGAACAAATGGAGGAGGATTCCGAGTTTGCTGGATTCTTATCCCCCAAAAATTCTGAGAAAAACCAAAAGGCTACGCGCTCTAAGCGGTCCCGTTCGAAGAAGGTAGCGATGGAACCGAATGCCTCGGAGACGATGGACCAGGGTCAAGCTTCGGCCGCTGAAATCGGTGATCAACCGCTGCTGATAGTGCAACCAAAAGGGCATGCGTTGCTCCAAAAGCTGTCCCTGAGACAATCAAATCTGCTCCAAGCTCAAAGGCTCCGATCTCCGGTGAAACTGGCACTCTAGACTGTGATATGGACTATCACAGTCCTAACCCGGTGCACAAACACCAAGAAGCCACTTACACAACCCAAGAGAAAGGTAAGGCAGTTATGCAATCGGATACTCCTCAAGATCCGCTGCCCAGCATCCCAACGAGCTCAGCGGCAGAAGGCAAGTGGGAAGAGGTCCCTGCTAAGAAACGTGCTCCTGCTGGTCTGGTAGCTCGCCCCCTCTCCCATTGCACATTGTAAGTCTTCGCAAAAACACTCTGTCCTACCTTGTGTCTAATCTCCCTCCCCAAGTGTCCACTGCAGAATTGTGAGAAATATTCACAGGATACGGCAGACTCGAAGATACTTTTATGCCTAAACTCAAACCGGATCAGTGCATATATGCTTTTGTTAGATATGCACTAGTTATTGATCCTTATGTTTTGGAATGAAATATGAGTGGTATTTGGATGGGGGCGCATAAGCTAGTGGTTAAATATGTACCATGAAGGGTGTCTCCTTCGGTTCCTGGTGGATCTACTGCACAGAATCCCCCAAAAGATACCTCAACCACCAAGGACGTTGGTAACTCCGATACTGCTCTAATGGAGGGTTGTCCTACCGTCTGTATTGACCCCCCTCCTGATCACACCGATTGGCTTATATATAGTGTGTTAGACCATCCATCACGGGACACCACTCCATACTCTCTTAGGGCACAATTGCACAAGTTAAAATTAGACGGCGGATCTGTGACACTAGTAGAAGGTGGGGAACTGCTTCTGATCTACCCAACTGCGGACCTGCAGAATAGACTTTGTGAGGAGCCAGAGCTGATCTCCCGCCTCGGCCTACTCTCAGCAAGGCCATGGCGCCATGGTCGATACGAAAACAGTCGTACCGTATGGCTTCAAATTTGGGGTACTCCACTCCACGGCTGGCACCCTTCTGTGTTCAAGCAGGTGGCAGATTCCATTGGGGAATTCGTTAAACTAGATAGAGCAACAAAAGATCGCTCGAATCTTCTGTTTGCTTGAGTTCTTGCAAGAATAAAAGAAAAGACCTTTATCGATATGCATTGGTACTTTGTAAAGAGTGGTTTCGGGTCCATGTCAATGAGCAGCGCCATTATGCACGCTGTGAACCATCCTCATCTTATCTAAATACCTGTACTGAATTCCCCGAACTCAAGCGGAATAATGTTTATAGAAAGCCATAGGGATCCAAGCTGCAGGGAAAAATCTGGCAACCGAAGATAGATTAGGCAAAAACTACATCCATCCAGCTCCAAATGCAGAAACTTTACCTGAACAAACACTGAGTTCAGAACTCCCAAAGATGGTGGTAGAGGATGTTGCGTAGCCTCCTGATCCATCCCCTGTTGATATAGCTATATAGATTACCCCTGACGAGACTCTGGTTCCACAGGCAGACCAAGTATCCCACTCCATTGGTCCTGACCTCGCTGATCTAGCCACTTAGACTGATTTGGAAAAGGCTATAAGGCATACTCTGCCTCCACCTGCAGAGCATTCCCCTGCCCCCTTGGTTATGCCGGTCATGGAGTGCAGTTCGGATCTCGAGCAACAAACCACTAATGTAGCCATGGATTCTGATCGCCTACCACCCCCTTCATGGCCTAGTGTAAAGAGGTTAATTCAGCAGGCTGAATCAGGCCATTCTCGCAAGCAAAAAGAAAGCAAACTTGGAGCCAGCTCTGTTCCTCCAAATGTGCATCCTAAATCGCTCGGTGTCAAACACTCGGGGCATAAGAAACGACCTCAAGTCCGAGATACCGCTGATTTCATCTGGTCCCTCGGTGAGGAACTAGGCCTCCAAGCCGCCGAATCAATTGACAGGACTAAAATGCGTCTGTAGGATTTGGAACAGATGGATCGGATAGAGGAGGAACTAGCTCTCACTGAATCTGAACATGACCGAGCTGCCTAATGCACATCCTCTCCATCAATGTATGCGGCCTCTTTAGTGCTGGAAAGGTGAACTCCATCTCTAAACTATTGGGTACAAACCAGGTCAGTATACTATGCCTCCAGGAGACAAAAAGAGAAATTCTTGACCATTACACGATCAGCCGAATCTGGCGGCACTCCGAGTTCTCCTGGATATTTAGCCCGAGCAGGAACTCCTCAGGAGGCCTACTCACCATCTGGTGCACCACAAAGCTATCTATTACTAGTAAGGTCATGCTAAACAATCTGCTACTAACTGAGGGGACTTGGATCCCCACCAACGAACCAGTGGTGATCATCAATGTGTATGCGAAATCAGGGGACTACGAAGCACAGAGGCTCTTATGGAGTGACTTATCATCTATCATTCAAAGGGATTCTAATACCGCCTACTGCCTCGTTGGAGACTTCAATATGGTGATATCTCCTGAAGAGAAAATGAACTACTCTGGTCTGGTGATACCTGCAATGACTGCCTTCTCCAAATTCATTACGGACAACAACCTTGCTGACTTACCGTTGCAAAGGTTCATCTTCACTTGGCTTGACGGAAGAGGTATTAGAGCTAGCCGGTTAGACCGATTCTAACTATCCAGCAGGTGGTTATCTCTTTGGCCGAATCAGATCCAAACTGCTCTGGACAGAAACATAGCCGATCACCGGCCTATACTACTTCACTCGGCTGTGACTAACTGGGGGGCCAAACCTTTCCACACCCTCAACTGCTGGAGTTCCCACCCTGAGTTCAGAAACTTTTTGGCAGAAAGCTGGCTGGCTATGAATCACCAAGGTACGCACAACTCAATCCTGCACTCATCAATTAAAAACTTGCGCTATGGCTTGCAGGATTGGAACCGTGACATATTTGGCCATGTGGACTGAAACATTGAATCCCTCCAGAATGTGTTGAACGTTCTTGATGCTATTAGTGTGTGTCGGTCACTTACGGATGTAGAACATGGGCGTCGCCATACTACATCTCAAGATCTAAAGCTAGCAAAGAAGCGGCAAGCATCCCTCCTAAGCCAAAAGGCCCGAGCCTCATGGATCACCGAGGGTGATGGCAACACATCTTTTTATCATGCTTCGGTGAAACATAGATGCTACCGCAACTCCATCCACGGTCTTTATTTCAATGGAGTATGGACTTCTTCGGCTTCTGAGGTAAAATAATTCATTTTTTGCTAACCACTTCCTTGAGCAGGATTTCCCACGACCTAAAATCAATTTGCCATGCTCTAATACGGTATCAGAAGCAGACAATTTGATGCTTACTACAAGATTCTCTGAAGAAGAAATATACTCTACCCTAAGATCATGCTCTGGAAAAAGAAGCCCGGGCCTGGATGGTATCTCTTTTACCTTTCTCCATGAAAATTGGGATATTGTGAAGGATAGGTACATTGCTTTCCTGCAGGAGT
>JAOWBN010027879.1:0-22037 GCA_028565015.1 Pinguicula moranensis
GTGCGGTGCAGTGCGGGTGTTACCCGCATGATAAAAAGTGTTACCCGCGTCCCGCCCGCAAACAAATGCGGACACAAAAATAGCGCCCGCATCCGCCCACCTACCCGCGCGGGCGCGGGTGGGCGCGGGTGGAGCGGAATTTACCGCACCCGCGGCCCAGGGCTAATGTGAACATTGAGTTACCCACACAAAGACTTCCATAAAAGTAAATTCTTACTTGTATAACCATATTGAGTAGATAGCCCATGACTAGACCAAGTGGAATGCCAAAAATGTAGTAACACCCAATGTTCACATACGCTAACTGGAGCTTGCCATACAGCTCCAATGGCCACTCCTGCATAAAATAATTTTTTTTCCAATCCTATATAAGGGCAAGGCTTGATTTACTGAAATGAGGGGGTGACTACAGATTTTAGGGGGTCAAAGTTACATTAATTAAAAAAATTAGCTACTATACTAGTGTATGAAAATGACCTGAGAAAGCCGGTTTAATGTTGTTTAATGGTAATGGAGACTGCCGTGTGTGGTGTGCTTATATAGACCACTTGTATGATTTCTCAGCTTTTTGCAAACAAATAAGGATACTGCTTCTGGAAGATGATCTTTGCAAATAATGTAAGATATAATGTATTGGATTAAAATGCCTTTATTAAATTTTAATGTTTTTATTATTAAAATTGTTGGAACTCAAAATTTTAAATAGAACAATGCATCTTGGGTCACAATGGAAACAACCTCTTGTATAATTATAAGGGTAAGACTGCATAGATCTGATCCATATACTCGGCAAGTTTAAGTTTATGTTGTGGCTTCTGGAAGATGATCACCACAACCACCATGGAAAATTTGGCTGCATGGTAGGGGTGGCCAAATGGGATGTCGGGAAGGGTATTCCCATTTTCTGATACCGTTCCAATAAGAAACGGGACCGAAAATTCGGTTCCGATATCGTCTCGATTTCCCGATTACCCAAAAAAATTGGGAATTCGGGTATTGAGACGGGACGGGTTTGGGAAATACCCAAATACCCGAAAAATTATAACGTAAAAAAAAAATCCAGATTTCCCAATTTCCCGATTGCCCAAAGCCCGAAACCGTCCCGAATTCTCGATTACCCAAATTTTTTGGATAATCGGAAATTCGATATTGGGATTTCTTGATACCTGAATCCATCTCGAATCGTTTGGCCACCACTGCACGGGGTTGGGCGGCACCCAACTCATTGAAAATACACTGAAATTCAACAACTTTTTCTCAATCTTTTATATTTTTCAGAAACTTTCGTAAAATAAAAAAGTTCTTTGCTAAATTGATTTTAACTGTTTGCTCTATGTATCACGATTTTTTTAATTGACTGTGATGAGCTATGTAAAG
The DNA here is from genome assembly GCA_028565015.1 of Pinguicula moranensis. Classification (NCBI taxonomy): domain Eukaryota; kingdom Viridiplantae; phylum Streptophyta; class Magnoliopsida; order Lamiales; family Lentibulariaceae; genus Pinguicula; species Pinguicula moranensis. The sequence continues at coordinate 1,378 of JAOWBN010027879.1, forward strand.
AAATTCAATTGAGTTATTTTTAATCAATTCTATAAGTACGTTTTGTTGAATTGATAAGCGGAAGATTTCGGTTTTGAACAGTTGTTCATTGTATTTTCATAGATGCAATTACACGTTCTTATAGAGCTCATGATCCCTTATTCTACGGTACGTGAATCCCTAATCTACAGAAAGTGGTTTAGCTGATAAGAGATGATTACCAAGATTTAAGGAAAGAGTCCAATTATAATTTGACTATTTCCTTTTACAAGATATGGTAATTATCCCTTATCCTCAATTATCTAACACTCCCCCTCAAATTGATACTACGAATTTTAGTAGTCACAATTTGCCAATGAGTGATATGGTCTTTCTTCGATGCTCCTTGGTGATCTCCTCCAAAAGAACATCTTTGGTTATCTTTGGTCTTTTTGTCAAGCTCCTGTTGTAACTTCTTCCTCAGGAACAACTTTAAGTTGGGAATACCAAAAAATTTTCTTTGATATGACCCAATTTATATTTTTGATCTGTTTGCACAACATGGACATATCGCCATAGTTAGTGCGATCAAGTTGTAACACTGTACCAATGAAAATTAATTCACCCATCCATAGGTTTTGTGCTTCTTCAACCCTTGCAGCTATGAGAAATTCATCTTCTCTTACAAGCATTTTTTTTCCACAATGCACAACGAATAATCCATCCATTGCACATAATGGTCTTCAATTCGAAGAACCAATTCTCAAATAAAGAAAATTGAGTCCAGCTTAAGACAACAAGAACCATCAAACAACATTGTTGCCTTTTTTTTCTTTTTTCTTTTTCCATTGTTGAAATAGAGTTTGAAATCTTTACCTGTCAATAGCAAGATTTCTACAATGAGGATTGGAGATTTGACCTTCGATAGATGGAAGGCCTCCTCCGTATCCAAGTAATCATTTTTTCACCAATTCGGATAACCTCCAGATTTGATTACTTTGGATCTTCACCAATTTGCTCTCAATTCTTGTTTATGCTTCATCAATTTGCTCCATTGGCAGAGACACCCACCCGGAGATCTTAATCTTCAAGTCACCATCACGGGCGTTAATATCTCCATTATCGCCCTAATTTAATGCGACGCGTGCTGAATTCAGATCAAATTCAAGATTCATGATTTCAGATGGGCCACCTCGTTCCTCGACTTTGAGTCATTCTGTTCTGACTATGAAGCGTTGCTATTGTATTATTTCCAGGGTTCCTTTTCTGGAACTGCACTTTGGTGTTCTAAGCAGCATCTTGACCGAGGAGAGATTGAACCGGCTGACAAAGCAGATAAGTTTCTTGGATCTGGAGTCACCTGCTGCCTTAGATATGGCTGAAATGCTTGTTTCTTGTGGGGAACCATTTCTGCGATATCAGCGATATGAAAGCTCTGAATCATCTTCTAGCTTCCAGGATTCCCCACACGAGGATAGACATTTTAGGAGTGACATTGATGAGGAAGAAATAGAAGTTGCATCATCATCTGGACGGGATACCTTTAGTGAATATGATGATGTCCTTGCTTGGGCAAAGGCTAACAGCCATGGGTCCTTACAAATAATCTGTAAATATTACCAACTTCCTTGTCCAGCACGTGGCTCAACAATCAAGTTTGACTCTCCTGATAAATCCGGACTGGGCCAGTAGCCAGTGTATCTCGAACACGAACATTCATCGCCATGTCTCAACCGTGCTCGGCCGTATTCCAAACACCTCCACCTCCTAGAGCATCACTTTTGGATCCGCCAATTAGCATCGTTAGAGAATTTTCAAATACACATTGAATGAAGCCGTAACATACCAAAGCAGCGCCAAACTTATCGAATCAACAACAAGGAGCCTATTTAAGGCCGTACAAAGACTTTCGGAGGCGACAGACGTAATCATCTTGTGTTTTGAAACCAAGAGGAGGCTTCATATATATTTCTTCCTCAAGGTCGCCATGCAGAAAAGCGTTGTGCCACATCCATCTGATGCAATATTCAACCCTGGGATGTGGCAATGGTAAGCAAGGTTTGAACAGTGATAAGTTTGGCGATCGGGGTAAAAGTCTCGGTAAAATTGACTCCCTCGGTTTGTCTGTTGCCCAAAATAACAAGACGAGCCTTATGTCATTCGACCGACCCATTTGCATTATATTTGATGTGAAAGACCCATTTACAGCCAATATCATGTCTGTTGGATGGTAACGAGGCGAGATCCCACGCGTATGATTTACTTGAAGTGCATCAATTTCGGCGGCCATAGTCAACTGCCATTTAGGTACTTTGATTGCTTCAGCGAACGTTCGAGCTTCATAACCCGTAGTTACAATTGCTAAGAAGCGAGAATATGGCATAGAAATACGTGAGAGAGACACATAATTCGCTAAAGGATAGCGCGTACCTGAGGTGGTTATGGAGAAAGAAGCACAAGCATGAGGGGGTTTACTAGACAAATCTTTAGAGTCAAGTACAGAGTCACGAAGACGCAAAGATGGTTTCTTAATCCGAAGACCATGGCTAAGTGTACATGGAAGGTCAGTATGCTCGTCTGATGCTGGCTGAGAGATTGCATTCGCCGGAGGCACGAGAATTTCAACCCATGAGTCTACAGAGGAGGGACTTGGAGAACCTGCCTAGGTTGGCGCAAGAATGTTTGATGCACAATCAACCGTAGCGACATCATCAGCCCGTGCATCGTCCAAAACTGGGATGGCTTCATGTAATATTTAAGCCGTGGCAGCACGAGTAGGATGCAATGTAGTATGTGGAGTCTGAATTCGTTCTCCAGGCATGCCGTCCGCTAGCTGAGAATTTTCTGCAGGAGCCAAAGGGAAAATATGCTCAAAACATTTCACATCGCGGGAGTCAATAATGTCATTAGTTTCCAAGTCGAGTACATGCCAACCCTTCTTGCTGAGAGGGTAACCAAAAAACATACATTTGCGACTGCGAGGCTCAAATTTATCCCCAGTTCATGAAGGAAAACGAGCATAACATAGACATCCAAACACTCGCAATAATCGATAATCGGGGGGACGACCATACAAGACTTCGTATGGTGATTTATGTCCAGGAACAGAACTGGAAGTGCGATTTATCAAGAAACCAGTGGTCAGGACGTATTCGCCCCAATAACTGAGAGAAATATGAGACGGAAACATGAGTGATCGGGCAACATTAAGGATGTGTCTATGCTTATGCTCAACTCGCCCATTTTGCTGCAGTGTCTCGACCATGGAGGTTCGGTGATAGATTCCTTCATTTGCAAAATAATGTTTGAGACTCACAAACTCATTCCCATTATCGCTTTGTATAGCTTTTATCCGCGCCTCCCAAATTGACGTGACACCATGTTACAAAATTGAGGAAATATAGTATTGACCTCGGATTTCAATCCCATTAAATAAATCCATACTACACGGGGGCAATCATTAACAATAGTCAAGAAATAACTAGCTCCAATTGAAGATTTAACATGGTAGGAACTCCATGTCGCAATGAATCAAATCAAAACAACAATCATCTCTACTTGAACTGCCTGAAAAACAATCACGTGTATGTTTCGCCTTAAAACAAACATCACAATGTGATAACTCAGCCGAACTAGATAGACCCGGAATATGCTTCAAAACATGACTAGATGGATGTCCCGACCTCTGATGCCAAATCCCGTGATGAACCACCATAGATGCCCGAATGTTCTTCATGCTCTGCAAGAAGTAAACCCCATCATGCTGTGTCCCCACTCCAATCACCATCCTCGTAGACAGGTCATGTAGAACACAAGAATTATGAGTAAAGGATGCAACACAATTCAATTGCTCAATAAGCTGAGAAGCTGAAATAAGAGAATACTTCATAGATGGGAACAAAAGAACATCATCTACATGAATATTATGTCCGAGTCTTGCGACTCCCTTCTTGCTTACTAACGAGAGATTCCCATTTGGCATGTGAACATGGCAAGGATTAATATATTCCACAGAAGATAGCTTGTCACGAGATCCAGTCATATGCTACGATGCGCCTGTGTCAATGAGCCATTCACGCCTTTTAACTTGTCTCCATATGAACCAAGGCGATGGGAATTGGCAGCCTCAAACACGGCTTCCCATTGATCAGAAGTGAGTTCAGGTAGCGACGTCTTCGGACTGGATGTAGATACATGACTAGCGGCAGACGTAGCCACCATATTTGCTTGAAGTCCACTCTCAGAGCCTAAATCGCTATGACCCCCATGACGCCCGACGCCCCTTGCTCCACGACCACTGCGCCCTCATTTCTTGCCACGCCTATTTTCTGGATATCCGTTCAAGACATAATAATTTTTGATGTGATGATCGATCGCGGCGCTTGCAGTGATCAGAACGAATAATATTACTTTCAGCAGAGGATTGCGGATGACGATTCTGAGCGCAAACACGGTGGCCTCGATCCTTCCTTCGAGATTTTGCGCAATGGTCAGCAGAGTCTCTTCCTGCATAATCATTTGATATGCACACATCAAGGTAGGTGGAGGATCCATACCCAAAATTGAGATCGAATTGATCCATCATAATCGTCCACACCCAAGAGAAACTGATGAAGTTTCTCGGCACCACTGCGGCGCACAGTAGTTTCGGTGACTTTGCAAATGCAGCCTTCAATCGAACAAGTCAATAAGGGTTTGTACGTTGCGATTTCATCCCAAATAGGAGTTAATCGCCCGGAATAGGCAATAAGAGTCTCACCATGTTGCTTGCAACCTTGCAACTCACTTTTAATTTCATACAAGCGCGCCCCACTACCGACAGAGAAGCGCTCGCGCATATATGCCCATAACAGAGCAACATTTTCACAATATGAGATCGTCTTCCTCAACTTTGGTTCAACTGTGTTAAGGATCCACGACTCGAGCAAGGATTGCAGAGTCATCCACTCAGCCAAGTCGTCTTCACCGGTGGGACGAGCGACTTTGCCTTCAACAAACTTCCATTTTTGCAGACCACGAAGATCAACCCGCACAGCAAGAGCTCACTCTTCGTAATTATTTTAAAGAAACACGGCTGGCGTGATGATGTTTATGGGTTGATCACTCAGAAACAGTCCATAGGGACTAACGGGTACTGCAGTGATGGCAATTTTTTTTTTCTGGTTGTCCCCCATCTGATACCGAACGTGAAGAAGAATTTCACAGAGTCACAAATCAATGAGAATCAGTTAGTGCTCCGATACCATAAAGAAACTCTAAGATTTTTGGAAATTTTCCTTGATTGTACTGTGGCCTCTTGGCTGTATTTATCAACCAGTTACAGAGCAGTCTTTCCTGTAGTTTACGGTGCCTCAAGAGGAGCGGACAATCCCTAATCCATTTACAAAGACTAAACTAACCTTCACTAATTACAACATAATAAATAGAAACAATTATAATATCAATTTAACAGAAGGCGTGTGGTGCTCATAAACTCTGTATCATCCTCACTGCTCACTTAATATTTCTCCGCAGAGAGAAAAAAAAGTTGCATGGATTTCATGAGAAAAGGTATAATTAAATAGCACAACAGAAATAAACAACATTTCCAGTTTTCAAGAATCTATTAGGAGCACAAATAACGAGAATCGAATATTGAGATAACAGCAATGAAACAATACTGAAAAGAAGAACACCAAAATTTACGTGGAAAATCACCTTCGATGTGAAGAGGTGAAAAACAACGGGATCCTTAAATCCACCAAAATCCAACATCACCAAATGAGCAAGAGTACACAGTAAAACAGCACACCATGGATCTCTAGCCCTTACAACACAATACGAAGGCACTAGAATCACAATAAAATACCAAATGTGTAAAATACAAAAACAAGCAGTCTATTCGACATCCAATAATTCATGAGCCAACCGTTGGAATTCAATATCCTTTGGGTAGAATGTAGTTAGATGAGTCCTCTAACTCTAGTCGAAATTTCAAGCTAATCGAACCATGTTCAGACCTTCAAACGACAACGAAGTCAGAACTGCACAGTGCTTTTTTTCTCTTCTCTTTTGGGGTGCGGGTTTTCTTACAAAACCTAGCTCTCACATATACAAACAGAAGTATGTGTCTTATATACCCTACATGGATATTACTAAATGGGCTTAAAACCATTTAAAGTCATTGGGACTTTAGAAATACATAGTTGCGATCCCAACAAATCTCCCCTCCCAGCTATGTAGAGTTTCTTGCCAACCGGCAAGAGAACAACAAACTTCAAACTTACATCTCGGCAGAATCTTTGTCATCATATCAACATCATTATCATCCGTATGAACTTTCTCAAACTCAATCAACTTTTCATCCAACGCATCATGTATCCAATGATACCTTACATCAATATGTTTCAACATGTAATGAAAATTAGGAGGCTTTCCAAGATGTATAGCACTTTGACTATCACAAAGTAAAACATACCTGTCTTGAGAGTAACCAAGATCCTTCAAGGACCTCATCAAATACAACAAATCCTTATATGCTTCTGTAGTTGTAATGAACTCAACTTCAGTTGTTGAAAGAATAACACATTTCTGCAACCTAGATTGTCAAGAGATAGCTCCCCCTGCAAAAGTAATCAAAAAACTTGAAGTAGACCTTAAGGTGTCAACATCTCCAGCCATATCTGAATCAGTGTAGCCCATGAAAACTGATTCCTTACATCGAAAGCAAAACTTTAAATCTGGAGTACCTCAAAGATATCTCAAAATCCACTTAACTGCATCCCAATGCTCTCTTCCTGGTTTAGAAAGAAATCTGTTCACTATACCAATTGCATGAGCTAAATCAGGTCTTGTACATACCATAACATACATCAAACTACCAACAACAGAAGAATATGGAACATTTTTCATTTCTTCATTCTCTTCATCAGCAGAGGGGCTCTCTTTGTTACTCAACTTCATATGTGTCGCAAAAGGAGTGCTAACTGGCTTAGCCTTGTCCATTCGAAATCTCTCAAGTACTTTCTCAATGTACCTTGCTTGTGATAACCACAACTTCTTTGTTTTTTCTGTCTTGACCCATGCTTATCCCAAGAATTCTCTTTGCTGGCCCCAAATTCTTCATGTCAAGGGACTTGCTCAATTTCTTCTTCAACCTGTAAATTCCGGAAGCACTTTAACCAACAATGAGCATATCATCAACATAAAGCAACAAGATAATGAAATCATCAGGGGAGAATTCCTTAACAAATACACAATGATCACAAGTAGGCTTCCCGTAGCCTTGTTGCCTCATCACAGGCTCAAACTTCTTGTACCATTGTCTCGAAGCTTGCTTCAAACCATACAAACTCTTTTTCAACTTGCATACATAATCCTCTTTGCCTTTCACCCTAAACCCTTCCAGTTGTTCCATATAAATTTCTTCATTCAGATCAATTGTAATTTAGTAGTTGAAAACTTGTTTATTGGATAAAAGCCCTCAGGCTTAAATGGGTACAAAGTTCCTCAATTAAAATTAGCTCCCTAATCTTTAACATAAATGCGTAAATACCAACACTCCCTTAATATGGGCGGAAGATATCAACTAATCTTATCTTGTTACAAAGTCTCTCAAAATCTATGGAACTAAGGCCTTTAGTAAGCACATAAGCAACTTGTTCCTTGGTAGCTATGTGACTCAACTCCAACAACCCACCATTCAACTTCTCTTTAATGAAGAACCTATCAATCTCTATATGCTTGATTTTATTGTGTTGAACTGGGTGACAATGTTGATGGCTGACTTGTTGTCGCATTACAATTTCAACTAGGACTTTGGGTCCATCTTGAGTTCCACAAGTATCGACCTCAACCAAATCATCTCAGCAACACTCAGTGTCATGGCTCTATAGTCTGCCTTTGTTGTAAATCGAGCCACTACTGGTTGTTTCTTACTTTTCCAAGAGACTATATTGCCTCCTACAAATATGCAATATGCAGATGTGAACTTTCTGTCATCAGCATAGCTAACCCAGTCTGAATCGTAGTAACCCTCAATGTTTAGATGCTCATTCTTCCTGAAGATCAATCCTTTCGCCGATGCACTCTTCAAGTATCTCAATATCTAGTACACAAAATCCAGATGACTATTTCTAGGGTCATGCATATACCTGCTCACCACACTCACATCAAAAGATATATCCGATCGGGTATGGTTCAAGTATATCAGCCGGCCTACCAACCTCTGATACCGCTCTCTGTCAAATAGCTCGCCTGTTTCAGCACTCAACTTCAATTTTTGGTCAGTCGGCATCTTAGCAGGCTTGCAGCCCAATATACATGTCTCTTGGAGCAAATCTAGAACATATTTCTTCTAGAACAAAATAATTCCCTCTGGCCTACGAGCCACCTCAATCCCAAGGAAGTACTTCATCTACTCCAAGTCCTTCACTTCAAACGCATTGCCAAGTTTCACCCTCATCTTTGCAATCTCACTCTCATCATCGCTAGTAATGATCATGTCATCTACATACACTTCTAGCATCGTGGTATGACTGCCATCCTGCCTGAAGAATACAATATGATCAGCATTGGTCTGCTAATAACCAATGCTAACCATAGCTTTCATGAACCTGTCAAACCAAGCTCGAGGAGATTGTTTCAAACCATACAATAAGTTTTCAAGCTTGCAAACCTAACCCGCTGTCTGACTGGTGCCAAATCCTGGAGGAATCTCCATATACACCTCTTCTACCATATCACCATGAAGAAATGCATTCTTTACGTCAAGCTGGTGCAAGTTCCATCCTTTGTTCACTGCTATAGATACCAAAGTCCTGACTGTGCTCATCTTTGCCACGTGTGTAAAGGTCTCATCATAATCAATCCCATACACCTGGCTGTAGCCTTTGGCTACCAGCCGTGCCTTATAGCGTTCCACTTTGTTCTCCTGGTTCTGCTTCACAGTAAACACCCACTTACATCCAACAAACTTCTTACCTGGCGGCAGTGGCACAAGCTGCCAGGTTTTATTCTTTGAAAGAGCCTCAAGAGCCTCTATCATTGCCGCTTTCCATCCCGAGTCTGCCTTAGCAACCTGCCAACACATAATAATAGAGACAATGTCCAAAGATGCAATGAATGCTCCATGTACAGGAAGTATATGTGAGTAAGAAACAGAGTGAGCAATATCATAGGGGTGAGTAATATCAGGGGAAAACCATATCTGGTTGGTGGGACTCCTGCATTTCTGCGAATGGTCCTCATAACAATAATATTAGGGGCAGGAATATCAGGAAGAGATGTAGCATCACCTGAGGGATTGATGAAAGTGCCCCCGGAGTCGAAGCAGGCAAGGACCTCAGTCATGGAACCGACGCAGATGACTCAGGAACCTCTTTAGTCTCCTCTCTCCTCTGCCACCGGGTGTAGGGATGATGTCTCGTATATACTAATGGTGGCTCCCCTTGTATCAGAATCTCTCTCTACTGTTGTCGACTCACTCAGCGGGCAAGGGCATGAAATGTCTCCCACTCGTACTATCACATGTTTCCTATCACTGCTTCTCTCATCTCTGCTTCACTGCTATTCTCCCCCTCTCGCCGTATGCCATCAGGCGAGCCCTGAAAAAGTTAGGAGGACCCCTGCTGGAAGTACGGTTTATGCTTCCAGAAAGTAACATCCATGCTAACAAACAATATTTGCTCAACCGGACTCCAACACACATATCCTTTCTGAGTTGCAGAATATCCTACAAACACACTCTTGGTGGCCTTTGGATCCAACTTTCCAACCTCTGACCTGCTATCCTGTACAAAGCATACACAACCAAAAGTTCTCAACTGAATGGTATCACCTCTTGTACCATTCAAGATCTAAAATGGAGACTTCCAATCCAACATACGGGATGGTATCCTGTTAATCAGGAATGCGACTGTAAGAACTGCGTGTCCCCATAGGTATTTTGGGACATTCATAGTAAACATCGTACTCCTAACTACCTCGAGAAGGTGGCAATTTTTCCGCCTAGCTACCCCATTTTGCTCTGACGTGTATGGGCAGGTGGTTTGATGCTTAATGTCCTGTGATGACAGATATTCTGCAAATGCCCTATTAGTATATTTTGTCCCATTATCAGACCTCAACCCTTTCACTACCGCACCGTATTGCATTTGTACTACATTGTGAAAATCCTTAAAACAAGCAAACACATCACTCTTATTTTTCATCAAGTATAGCCAAGTGACACGGGAGCACAATCAATGAATGAAACAAAATTACGAAATTCATTGAATGTTACTGTAGGACAAGGCCCCTATACATCCGAATGTATTAAATCGAAAACATGCAAACTCCTACTACTAGAGCTAACATAAGAGCTTCTAGTATGCTTGCCCAACTCACAAGCATCACAAATTAGTTTTCCTTATTGACTTCAGCAAACAAACGGGGATAAAATATACTCAAAGTCAAGAATAAGGGATGACCTAATCGTCTATGGTAAAGTAGCAAGTCCTCCATAGTACTGTCTTCTCTAGGTCTCTACACAATGGATGAAAGGGCTGAGTCTAATCCCTTCCGGTCCATGTACCACAGGCCACAACGCCATGTCCCAGTCCCAAGCACCTTATCTATCCTTTTATCACAGAAGATCACCTGAGGAATATCAAACAACACAGTACGATTCAATTGGTTAACAATGACATTTATGGACAGACAATTTACAGGGAATGAGGGAGTATGCAAAACGTCGGACAAAGTCATAATGTTGGTACAATGCACTGTACCCTTATCCATTACTGGCTGATCAGTGCCATCGACTGTTTTGATACTCAACGAGTTTGCTAGAGGAGTATAAGAACTAAACTCCCTAGCAGTACCTGTCACGTGCCTAGAAGCCCCAGAGTCAATAATTCAATCTGAAGAGCCAGGAGTAGGAAAGGATGGCAGAGCTAGTGAGTCATGCGTACCTGTGAAACTCGATGCTAAACAAACGTTACCAGAGAAGTTGGATGAGGTGGGTGTATTAGTGCCCACCTTCACGATCTTGAGTTTCCACTGGAGTATGTCAAAGAATGCTTGATCCTCCTCAACAGACATAGTACTCTCCATAGCCTCCTCCACATCAGCATCCACCATCAAGTTGGTGCGATAGACTTCTCGTCCACCACCTCTAGCTGCACCTCTCCTACCTCCACGACCTCAACCTTGACCTCCAAATCTACCTCTCCCTCCAGAATCTCTCTCGCGGGACAGCCTCGTACAAAACTCCATCAAGTGGCCAACCGCTCCTCACTGATAGCAACTGTGAGTCTCGCCTTGAGCTCCAATTACCCGTGAACTAACAGTAGACAGAGCCTTCGCACCAGACACTACACTCAGCATAGAGTGTATCCTCATCTCACTCTCCGCATGGATCATATCAACAATGCCCTCATCTAGTGATGGAATCTTGTTCTGCGACAATAAAACTGATCTCCTCGAGTGAAAGATTGAATTCAAATCCTTCAAAACTTCATAGTTATTCCTTTCTCAAAACGTTGTCACATCTTGCACCCTGAGTCACTACAGCTAGACAAAGGGTCATAGTGGTCCATCCCAGCCCACAATCGCTTCAGGCGGATAGAATATTCCTGGGTAGACCTCTCCCTCTGAACCTCTGCATCAATCTACAACTGAAGCTGAAACACTCTCATATGGTTTTCAGTTCCGAAGTAGGTTAACTTTAGCCTAGTTCACATCTCACTCACCAAGTTAAGGCCATCCATAGTATAAGAAACAGAGGCAATCATCAAGTTCAATAACCAAATATATAGCTGAGCATGTGTAACTTTCCATTACTTAGTCGAAGAGTTGTCACTCCCTGATTCACATTCCCGCAGGTAACCATCGGGGCTCCTCCCTACTAAGATGGTCTCAATCCTACGTGACTAGCTAAGATATGTAGCCAATCCATAAAGTTTTAGATCAATAGGTGGAAGATCAAGCTTGATCTGAGCAACAACAGGGACAACGGTCAAGGTTGATATGAGCCCAACCACAGCTCTGAGCACCTCAGAATTGAGTTTCCCCAGAACCTCCAATCATTGTTGAACCACACTATCATTTGTCCCTGTGATCTCACACATCGTAGCTTCAAGCACAATCAATCACAACAATAATATGCGGTTCACACAACACAATCCCCCACTCTCCAACACATCTACACTCCAACACATCCACACAACAATCCATACATCTCAACACCCAACCATCAACATTCAATATCCAAACCTACACACCATGCCTAATTGGATCCAAGTTTAGGCAAATATCATCAATCCAAACAAACAATCCACCATATTCATCAAAACACCAATATACATCAACCGACACTGAATCGACAAAAACAGATATGGCAGATGAGAAGAACTACTAGAGGCGGAGATTTTGATTATTTTCCGGTGGTGGCGCACGGGCGGGAGGACAACTGTGGATAGCTCTCGTCTCTGCGCTTTCGACCGTGGTGTTTGCCAGAGCATGTTACGGTGGATGCACCGAAAAATGGCAAAAATAGTCACAGTTTGCATTTTTCGGTGAGTAGCTCCACACTGCGGTAGGTGGCAAAAAATGGACGGGAAGGGGCCAGATCGGTGAGATATGGATGCGGGCGGTCATGGGATGCAGTTTTTGGCGGCTGGGGGTGCAACGGCGGTAATGGATGGCGGCGGGAATGTCACTGTTAGGGTTTAGATTTCTTGATTTTGGCTCTGATCCCAAATTGTAATTTAGTAATAGTAAACTTGTTTATTGGATAAAAGCCCTCATGCTTAAATAAGTACAAAGTTCCTCATTTAAAATTAGCCCCCTAATCTTTAACATAAATGCGTAAATACCAACAAGATCACCATGAAGAAAAGTAGTCTTCACATTCATTTGCTCAATCTCTACGTCAAGGCTTGCAGCTAGCCCCAACACACACCGGATTGAAGACATTCTCACAACGGATGAAAAAAGCTCATCAAAGTCAATTCCCTTTTTCTGACTGAAACCTTTAACAACTAATTTGACCCTGTACCTTAGTTTCGTAGTGTTCTTTTCCTACTTCAGCCTATAGATACATCTGTTCTTCAAAACTCTCTTACCCTTAGGTAATGGCACCAACTCAAAAGTATAGTTATCTTGCAGAGATTTCATCTCATCCTTCATTGCATCAAACCATTCATGTTTGTCCACACTTTCCATAACTTCTTCAAAATATCTGGGCTCTCCCCCATCAGTCAGGAGCACATACTCACTTGAAAAATATCTTGTAGATGGTTTTCTATCTCTGGTAGACCTTCTGAGTTTAACTTATTGTGGATCATTATCAACAACATCCATAGGATTATGCAAATTATCATCTTGATGAACATCAGCAAAATCTTCATGTTGCACATCAGTTTCAACTATATCACCACCAACTGTAGTAGGCAAATGTGGTGTAAAACTTAGATCACCATCACTGAGATCATCTTGAATATGAGAATTAGATTTCTCTGCCTTCTCAATATAAAAAACAGTCTCGTCTTCATAAAATACCACATCACGGCTTTGTATGAGCTTCTTCTCAATTGGATCATATATTTTCTAACCAAACTCATCTTGGCCATAGCCAATAAATATGCATTGCTTTTCCTTACCATTTAACTTTGATCTCTCATCTTTTGGAACATGAACATAAGCTTTGTATCCAAACACCCTCAAATGATCATAAGACGTATTCTTTCCAGTTCCAACATTCTGTGGAACATCACTCTGCAAAGCAATAGTAGGAGTCAGATTAATAACATAACATGTAGGCCTCACCCCAAAAGGATTGTGGAAGCTTGGACTCCAATAACATTCATCTGACACGATCCATCAATGTTCTGTTCATTCTATCAGCCAACCCATTCAACTAAGGCATCTTGGGAGGTGTCTTCTGGTGTCTGATCCCTTGTTGCCTACAATACTCCTCAAACGGTCCACTGTATTCACCACCGTTATCAGTTCTGATGCACTTCAACTTTTTTCCAGTTTGCCTCTCAACTAAGGCTTGAAACTCCTTAAATTTATCAAATACTTGAATTTTGGTCTTTATGGCATAGATCCAGAGCTTCCTGGAATGATCATCAATAAATGTCGCAAAGTAAGAAGCACCATTATTGGTTCTTATCTTCAACAGACCACAATAGAATGAACCAAATCCAACAAATTTGATTGCCAGTTAGGAGGATTAGTCTTGAAAGATACTCGATTCTGCTTCAAGGCAATGAGAGCACTTTTTAAAATTTGAAATCTTAGTACCTGAAAAAACATTTTTCTTCACCAAATTATCAAGTCCCTTGGCACTAATATGGCCTAAGCGCTTATGCCATAATTCTGGTGGACATTCATTCTCCACCAAATTAACCTGAGTCACCTACCCAACTTGTGTTTGCAGAGGCCAAATTAATATCACAGTCATCATAAACCATGATGAGATCAGCAGTTGGAGTTGCAACAATGACACAATCAACACTGCCTTCTTCAAACTTCTCTGAATTTTTATTGTTCCCATTCATCTTGTTTTTCAACTGCCAACAGTGACTCTTTAAGTGATCCTTTTTGTGGCAGTGGTGACACTCAACATTCTGATACTTGGACCTAGACTTGCTTCTACATTTTCCTTTATTATCCTGACCTCTGTTCAGATTTCTCCACCCCTACTCTGTGACTAGGACCTCATTATGCGACGAAGAACCTTGAGTCCTCCTTTAGAATTCCATTCTCGATATAATCAAAGGACATCCTACCATCAGGAGTAGAATTTGTATGTGAGACCCGAAATGTGTCCCATGAGTCAGGCAAAGTATTCAGCAACAATAAACCAAGTATTTCATCCTCAAAGGTAGCACCAACATTAGACAATTAATTCAATACAACTTGAAACTCATTGACATGGTTAGAAATAGGTGTACCCTTAGAATATCTCTAGTTAATAAATTGCTTCAATAAATACAACTTGTTGTTACCTGTCTTGGAAGCATACAACTTTTCAAGTGTATTCTAGAGTGTCTTTGCATTTGTTTCATCTTCAACAAGATTCCTAACTGTATCATCCATCCACATTTTGAAAAAACCGCAAGCCTGTCGATGCTCAAAACTCTATTCTTCATTCTTCTTGGTCGGCGGCTTATAAGAAGAAAACACTGTAAATGCATACTTTTCTCAAATAGAAGATCCTTCATTTTACCCTTACAAATGATATAATTCATGTCATTCAACGAAATCATCTTACTAATATTTGCCTCCATAATTCTAGCAAATCAACAACCATCAACCTGGCTCTGATACCACTCTATTGGGAGGAAAATACCAAGAACAATATAATTCAATAGTACAACGGAAATAAACAACCTCCCCAATTTGCAAGAATTTGTTAGGAGCACAAATAACTAGAATCGAATATAGAGATAACAACAATGAAATAATACTAAAAAGAAGAACACAAAAATTTACGTGAAAAACCCCTTCGATGTGAAGAGGTGAAAAATCACGGATCCTTAGATCCATCAAAATTGAATATTACCAAATGAGCAAGAGTACATAGTACAACAACACACCATGGATCTCTAGCACTTACAACACAATACGAAGGCACTAGAATCACAATACAATATCAAAGGTGTAAAATACAAAAATGAGCAGTCTGTTTGAAAGCTAATAACTCACGATCCAATTGTTGGAATTCAATATAATTTGAAAAAAATGTAGTTAGACGAGCCGTCTAACTCTAGGAACAATTTCAGGCTGATCGGACGTTCGGACCTTCAAACACCAACAAAATCAGACTGCACAGTGCTATTTTTTCTCTTCTCTCTCACACATACAAACACAAGTATTTTTTTGATACTGAGGTATCTAGACATGGTGCCCTAGTGGTTACACCGATCCCCATACCCGAATAATCCTCAAGGGTGCACAATGTGACCTCGCCTTACACCCGGTAATCACCCAGGCCGAAGCCCAGGTAGGCCTAGCCCGAATATCCACACTAGCTGGATTCAAATCTTGTACTTCTAGGCAAACCCTGAGGCAGGACCTATAACCACTAGGACAACATGTCAGGATACAAATACAAGTATGTATCTTATATACCCTCCAGGTATATTACTAAATGGGCTTAAAATCATTTAAAGTCATTGGAATTTCAAAAACACATAGTTGGGAGCCCAATAAATGCCAATAGTGTGTTAGGGATTCGCAAATTGGATGCTTTTAACACAACAATCTTTGGTAAATGGCGGGGAGATTATTGGGGAATAAACGAGAATTGCAGAAAGTACTTTTGCAATCTAAATATAGAATATGGGACAACATGATAGTGGGGCCTTAAGGGAGATAAGTACAGATTTTTAATTATGTTATGAAGGTTGTTCTGGGTGAGATTACCCACAAAGAAGAACATAAGACAGAGGTATCTTGAGCTTGAATCACCTGGTCGGGTGTATATTTTGCAACAAGATCTAGGAGTTCTTAGGTTCTTGACTCAAATCGAGACCTTCATGACAACAACTCCAAATGGGGTTCAAACCAAATTATGGAAAACAATATGGGTGGCAGCGATATGACAAGTATGGGGAGCAAGGAATCATGCTTATTTGAACAACACCTCATTACAACAGGAAGAAATATGTGAGGATAAAAGTCACATTATGGCATTGGTTTAGAGCTTTTCTTTTGGTAATTGAATTTCATTAATGAAAGGCTAATTTAGCCATCAGGCAAAACACAGTAAGAGCAACTCATCAGCTTCCTCATACTAGGCTGTCATCAGCAAACATCTAGCTCAATGTGTATTCCAGGATATAGGAGTACACAACCATGGAAAACGGATTCATTCCATGATTGTCTGTTCAAAAACTGCTTTTTTGTAGACTCGTAGCCACTGCCAAGAATTATTTTGTAGCCACTCCAAGTTTGTTGTGTCGTTTGTCTCTGCATCCCACCGGATTGCATTCCTTTCATATCAAATACTACTCACCACCCCTTGCTATATCGCTTTCCATAATTCATCTCGAGCACCATTGCGTAGAAGCCCCTGATTCATTTTGAAGTGGCTAGCAGGATATGCGTGCTCCACATAATTTAGGCCGAACCACGTGTATGTTGAGCTCCATAATTCCCAAGCATGTTGACATGTAAAAATGATATGCGTCCTCAACGTTTAGGCCACAATGGACACATTGTTGGAATGCTAGATCCACGTTAACTCCTCGCCGGTTCAAATTTAGCATAGTTGGAATTTTGTCTTGGATTAACCTCCATGTGAGAAACTGGATTCTCCTTGGTGAAATTTTATACCAAATCATTGACAATACTTGTCTCTTATCTTCTGGTTGGCAGCTGAGTTGGTAGAGTTGCTTATAGGATGAAGAGACTATGAAGAGGCATGTAGATGATGGTGACCATACCCAAGTATCTGGTTCTTGCTGCAGGGAACTTTGCTACTGTAGTAGGTGAAGTAGCTCATTCAATTGGATGTTCTCCCTTGGTCTTAGTGGCCTTTTGAATGTTAGTGACCAGAGTCTTTCTTTAGTTGATGTGTCAATCATTTCTGTCACTGTACTGTATTGCTGAGAGTTTAGCTTGTATAGTTTCTCAAACTTTAGGGCTAGACATCCATTCTGCAGCCAATTGAATCGCCATAATAGTGTTTTGTCACCCTTTTGTGTACTCAGGTTCATGCAATTCATGAACCACACAGCCTTTGACAGTTTCCAGATATCCAGCCATACAACAGAGACTCTTGTAGGTATTATTATCAGAGACCAGTAACTCATGTGATCAGAGGGATGATAGTACTTGGATTTTAGAACCTGACACCATAGAGTATCTGGTTCATATCGGAATCGCATTAGCCATTTAACTAGCAACACATCCATTGTACTTGTCGAAGGCCAAGACCCCATCGGCCTTACTCTTGAATAGTTGGTTTCAGCTAACCCAATGTATGGATCTACTTTGATATTCGTCTTTCTTCCAGAGGAAGCCTGTCGTCAGCTTCTCAATAGATTTAATGATAACTTTAGGATCCTTATAAACTGATAAGAAATACAGTGATAGACTTGATAGTACTGTTTTAATAAGTGTAACCTTCCTAGCAAAGGATATGTGCAAATTTCTTAGTGCACCCACTCTCATACATATAACCTTCAGAACCTCTTGCCACATATTGACTCTCCTAGGATTTAAACCTAGGGACAGACCCAAGTAGACAAAAGGCAGTTTGGCAGTCTTGCGATTCATTAATTGTCCATATCTTTCAAGAACTTCTCTTCTGATGTTGATTCCATATAACTGGCTTTTATGAAAATTTATTGATAGTCCAGATACCAACTCGAATATTCAAAGGGTTGCTTTCATCGCAATGATGTTGTCTTGATTACCTTCAGCAAATAGAAAGGTATTATTATCATATTGAAGGTGGGAGATAGTAGATTATCCACACTGTACTCCTGTTAAGTGGCCAAGCTCCACAGCTCTGCTTAATATCAAGTTTAAGCCTTCTACAACAATCAAAAAAAGGAAAGGGGATAGGGATCCCCTAACCTCAGCCATCTCTTCAATTTGAATTCACCAGCACCACTTCCGTTTAATACCACAGAGCCATAGGCTGATGGTACACACTATCGAATCCATGTAGTCCAAGTAGAGCAGAAGTCAAGCTTGCTCATAATTTCAAACGAAGGTCCACTCAATTGTATTAAAAGCCTTAGCAAAGTCTACCTTTAGTAGTACCCTCTCTTTTTGAAACTTTTCAGAGATTGAATCAACTCATTAACTACCATAATACCATCAAGGATGTACCTGCCTTGTATGAATGTGGTTTGACAGTTGGAAATGATTTTATGCATAATTTTTCTCATCCTATTTGCCAGCACCTTCGCCAACACCTTGTATCCACTGGTGACAAGGGAAATAGGACAATAATGCTCGAGCTTTGTTGGATTGTTTAATTTAGGGGATAGAGTTATGAATGTTGAATTCATACCCTTTGATAGTCTACCATGCTTTATGGAATTCCTGTATAAAAGCTACAAAACCAGTCTTTAAGATATTCCAATGCCTCTAAATGAAGAAGAAGTTGAACCCGTACGGGCCAGAGCTCTTGGACACTGAGCAGTTCCACACTGTCTCTTTGATCTCATCTTCTGAAAACTCAGCAGTAAGGAAGGTATTGCCTTCACTGTTTAAAGTTTTGAATGTTGGAAAAGAAAGCGAAGGCCATGCCTTGTTTTATGTATCATAATGAGCTGCAAACTAGGCAATTATACCATCCTTCAGGCCCTGAACATCCTCAATCCAAATTCCTTCAATGAATAGCCTGTGAATACCATTTTGCCTTATATTGCTAGATACTTTGGCGTGAAAGAATTTCGTGTTTCCATCCCCATTTTTGATCCACTTTGATCTGAATTTTTGGTAGCCAATCATTTTTTTATTTCACGGTTTATCTTGGAGTTGGATCCTATGATTGGTCCTCTCGAGTTTATCCGAGTCAGCCACTACCCCACGTTCATTCTGGTTATCTAGTAAATGGAGTTTGGATTTCAACTCCACTATCTTGTTGTCCACCATTCCAAAAACCTCTCTGTTCCAAGAGCCTCAGCTTCTCTTGAAGTACAAAACAGTGCCTACCAGTCACCACCATCGCCTACCAGCCACTCTGTATATGATCTGCAAAAGCATCCACATTCTTCCAATAATTCAAGGATCTAGTGATTTTAGGGCCCCAGTTTAACACTTCCAGTTTTAACAGAATAGACCTGCGGTCCGATAGTCCTCTTTCTAACCCAAGTTGCTGAATGTCTGGCCATTGAAGCACCCACTGTTCTGAGAGTAAGAATGTCAACCTACTTTGACATTGGCCCCCTCTGGATATGCACGTATACCTCATTATTTGCAGATTAAGATCAATGAGGTTAGTATCCAGGATGAATTTGTCAAAATCCGGCATAGTCGTAGACAATGGATGAACCTGGCTTCTTTTTTCAGAGATATTCCGCACGGCGTTGAAATCGCTAGCCACACACCATCTTTTGGTAGTATATGTCAGAATTAAATTTTGGAGTTTATCCCATAGAACTCTTTTACCTTGTTGAGAGCATGGGGCATATGTAGGATCAAGTGGGCCGATTTCTAAAATTTTTGAACACTTTCAAGTTCAAACCACGAATGAAATCGGACCCAAAACCGTCTAATCCATGTTCTACGAGCAAAGGTTAAGCCCAACTTACCTGAAGTTGGCCGGAGTCCGTTGAACCCGATGAACCCGTATGAAATCTCGAACGAAAACCGTGAGATACACGAACCACAGAAATCCCCAACGGAGGAGATTCGATACCCGGAGCACTCCCTAGCTAGTGAAGTGGCTGCTAGACCCACTTTACGGCGTTTCCGACGACCATGGTGGTTAGAAGATTTCACGGTGAGGTTCGATCACGTTTTTCTCTCGTTCAGAAGCGTGAAGTCGCAATCATTCATCATCTCTTCTCATTTGACCGAAAACATGAGACTTATGTAATCTATTTGGGCTTATGGGCCCAAAAGCAATTAATTGATTTGGGCTCAAAATTAATTCGAGCCCAATAACTTGAATTTAATCCCATTAAATCCAATTTTAATTAAATTGGATTCGGATCCCACCGAAACCCAATTAAATCTCGTCCGTGAAATTCGTCAATTATGTTTCACAT
>JAOWBN010027880.1:0-10402 GCA_028565015.1 Pinguicula moranensis
GGAAGAGAGATGGGAGAGAGAAGAAGCAGATGCTATTGGAGAGTATAATAATGGTGGTGGTGTACGAATATACGAGAGGAGGAAATTATCCACAAAAAAAAAGTAGAAAAGAAAAACGAAAAATCAAAAATATCAGACAACAAGAGAAGAGAAAGAAATGTGAGGCTCGTGAAGAGGGGGGATGGGGGCGCGACCTTCAACACAGAAAAAAGAATTTTACTGCGACAGAGAAATCGACTTCTCCTTTTTACCACTATTACGATTACGTGGCATTCGTGAATAAATTATCAAAGCGACGCCGTTAGGACACGACACGAATTGTAGGCAGTAAAAGGAAATATCTGGGCAAGAATTTTATTAGAATGATGGCTATGTGTTTAACATGTGGGAATTTATCTTAAACATGGTTCATTATTTTTGTGAAATTTTTGCTAAAATATTTGCAATATATCATTTCTCATAATATTTACTATTTTTGTTATTTGGACGTTGGAGAAAATCCTTCAATTCTCCTCTAATCCGTCTGTGTCGTAGGAGACTCGTACACGTAAGAGGGCAGAATGGGAAATTACTTGTTTATCAAATTTAGAGCTTAGAGTTTAAGTTTTTTTTATTTATTAAAATTAAATCTTAAAATTTATAAAACCTAAAAAAACCCTAAACCAAAAGCTCTAAATTCGAAAATATAAACCCTAAGACCTAAATATTTATAAATTTAAACCCTAAACCCTACTGACCCTAAACATAGATTTGTAAGAAAACAGTGTAACGAATTATATAAAATTGAGTGTTAATATAACGTTCTGCTTAACTTATAGATTCATTGTAATATCAGTCCCAGAGTAATATTTTATTTTATTTCATCTACAATAGCAAGTAAAATATTTTTAATTAATTAAAATAAAAAATATATAAATAATATTATATTCTTACTTGATTAAATAAATAAAATACATAAGTTATGGTTTTCTTTAGGTTAAAATGATAGCCGTATATTTGGTAAACGTAAAAGAAGAACTTATATATTTTTTATTTGATAAAATAAGGATATAATATTTGACCAAATAAATTAAGAATAAAATAATAATAATTTATTTTAATATAATAAATTAACATGTTAATGAATGTTAAAGAAGTGAAAAAATGACTGTGAGACGAAATGCAGCAAATCTAAAAATTATAGGACTGAAATTATTATTTTATAACATAGAACAAAAATTGTGTTTAACCCTATGACTAAAATTGATTTTATCCCAACCTTTTTGGTATAATGATTTTCCTTTCTTTTTTAATCATCACTTTCAAGAATAAGCTGACACTTTTTTTTGGATTACAGATTGTATTTGACTATTTATCGATTAGTCCACAAAAATTTATCTGTACGATTCTTCGGGCAGATCGGGAATAGAAGTACATAAAAATAATAATAATTTTGATTTAACGTCAATTATGAGTAGTGTGAAAGCACAATTTTCTTAAGAATATATTAAAAAATGCTGAAAGTAAATGCCAACATTAAAAATATTACTTCACCTAAGTACAATCTATCTTGAAAATGAGCTATAATGTCAATTGACAGTTGCCTAATTTTTTTTTATTTAATCAATATGAGAGAACCTTGCAAGCGTGTGTCGGTTTGCTAAGGCCTCTATTCTGGATCAAAATATTTATGAGATCATATATCTTATCTTTATATTAATTATTGGGGAGGTTCAATGAACACTCTCCATTATATTGGTAGTGATACTTAATTTTGGTCATTGATTTGATTAGAAATCAACGGCCAAAATTTGTTGGAATTCAATTTTAGATTTGGACTTTGCTGCGCATTTGAGTGCATATGACGTCTTTGTGGTTCCGTATATGACTTTGAGAACATAGAATTTCCAGTAGGTTGATAGATGACTTTATACACGGTTCCCCCGGCTACGCTCCCGACGCGACTGACCCTGCTGAGGTTGGTGTATGCCAGATTCTGTGAGGAGGAGGATGGTGCCAAGCTCGGCGGAAGAGGCAGCGGAACAGTGAGGGATGTGTCTCTCTGCGGCAGCGAGAGGGTGAGGTCGTTTCTCCGCCGATGGTTGGCACGATTTGCAGCTGCGGAGGCCGATGCGGCTGTCAAGGAGGTTGAATAGGTCTCATGATTATCAACAAAAATCCCAGAATTAATAGCCCACGAAAAATTGACAATTGGATAATGTTTCTATTGATGAAATCCTCGAATCGAAGGATGTATCAAATCTTGAATCACTCCATGGAATTTTGATCAACGATGAAACAAATGAAGAACCTTATTTTCAGTTCGATAAAGAAAATGTTGGTGATGGTTATGAGAGAATTTGGAATGAATATGGAAGAGAAGAGAAAAGGTTATTGGAAGAAGGCAAAAGAATAAATTTTTGGTTCAGTTAAAATTTGTAAATTCTAATAAATTTTGGTTCGTCGATTTTTAATTAAGACCAAAATTTAGTGTATCGACTAATGCAATGAGAGTATTCATTCCCCTTAATTATTACCCATAGCAATCGTCCTAAAAATCATATGGTCGAGTTGTAGATACTCTTATCCAATGGAAAGTACTGGTTGGTAACTTTAAATGCCCCTGCTATGCTGTGAATTCATGATTCGGAAGCAGTTAATTTGCCTTTTTATCTCTCACTTTAATGAAGTTCATGAATAAAAATAGGTTTGGACCAGAACCCACGTGGGCAGAAAACGTGAAAAAAGGATTCCAAAAGGTTAAGGGAAGTTTTATTTAATTTACCAAAGAATGGAGTGTAGTTTGGAGATATTGTGCTTTTTCAAATATTTGAAAATTTGATGAATATTTATAACAAATACTAAAAAAACAACTTATTGAAAAAGAGTACTTTAAAATCTGCTTAAAATAGCTTAATAGAATCATTTCGAAAAATTGTTGATTTTTGAAATATTTGGGATGAGGGTTTGTAGAAACTTCTTAAAATTATAACGGAAAAAAGATGATAAATTTATTTTGAAAAAAAATCAGTGATGGATCTAATAGATACTAGGTATTGCCCGTGCCCTCAGGGCACGGAACTGCACATGTTTTAGCCTTTACCCAATGAGATTTGTCCACGTCACCTTCCGACCCGGAAAGAAACCCGGAAGATTACATAACCCGGAAAGTGACGTGGACCATTGCCGCTTTATATAATAGATATAAATGAGGATGAAAACAACTAGGGGTAAAGAAAAATACAATATAACTAGGAAAAAAATGTACTTGTTTTCGATAATGGAAAAAAATATACAAAACGATCATTTTTATAAAAAAAATAATTAACACTGATTTTTTAATGGGTCGCCATCTCCATCCTATGTAGATTCATGCCCGATTAAAATAAGCTCGAAATAAATGCTTCTGAATTCTTATAAGAGCAGGATAAAAAACAGAATTTGAGTTTTGCAACCGTAAAAAATTGATACTTTAATCTAAAAATCAGAAATAAAATAAAATGTCTAAACAAGATCGCCACGTTTCAAGTTCAAGAAATAAAAGAGGACGCGCGTCCCCATCAAAGCTGCTGCGGCGCGTGGGTCGATATTGTGTTCAGATCAATGATAACGTGACTCAGTTTCAGATCTGAATCACACAGGGGAGACAAATTGACCAAAGGACCCCGCCGTCACCATCCCCATCACCTCCGTTTAAACGGCGTTTGACGGGGGACGGGACGGGACGGGACGGGACGGGACGGGACGGGGAATTTAACGGCCCGTTTCTGCCAGCCTTATCTTCTCAATTTCTCGATCATCCTATACCGCACATTTTTCCGTCTTATAGCTGTCGAACAATTTATTCATACGTGTTTGGTAACCGAAATACATTAAGAAATGTTATATTTGTAAAGTAGAGCGTTATATTGACATCCAGTTTTATATCATTCGTTATACTGCTTTTTTAAAAATCTATGTTTAGGGTTCGTAGGGTTTAGGGTTTAGGGTTTAGATTTATAGATATTTAGGTCTTAAGATTTATATTTTCGAATTTAGAACTTAGGGTTTAGAGTTTTTTTAGAGTTTATGAATTTTAAGGTTTAGTTTTAGGGTTTAGAGTTATAAACCAGAAAAAATCTAAATCCTAAGCTCTAAATTCGAAAATATAAACCCTAAGACCTAAATATCTATAAATCTAAACCTCAAACCCTAAACCCTACGGACCCTAAACATAGATTTTTAAGGAAAGAGAACGAATGGTGTAAAACTGAGTGTCAATATAACCGTCCCCATTTTTAAATATTATAAATAAAGGTTGTGCTCCGCTACAGTTCAGTTAATAATAATAAAAACCCTTGAAGGTCCATTTGATGTGTCAGATTTCTCATTATAATTTTTTTAATTTTATATTTATAATGAATCAAATTAAAATAATTTAATAGAGTCCCAATAAAAATATTTCTTTTATAAAATTATAAAGATAAAATATATATGACCATAGACTCCAATTTAATTAAAATATATTAGGTCTCCCATTTGTGTTTTTTCCCTCCTAAAGCGTTTAATTATTTAATTTAATGAAAGAAAACATATACCGTAGGAATAGTAGATCACCGAGTTTAATCATTAAATTGTATAAAATTCTAAATAGTAGTTAGATCTCTACCTACATTGCAAGATCTAGATATTTTTAATGGCGTAGTGTGACCTAGCGGTGTGAGGGGTCTCATTCCTCGGTAGAGGTTTGGAGATCTAAATCCGTCGGGAGCATTCGCGCTGATATTCTGAGATTAGTCGGGTACGATCCTTACGGGTCGATCTGGATACTCTGGTGTGCAAGTGTGCAACTGGGGCCAGCGGTCCATAGCGGCTGTCTGTATCCCCGGTGTACGCAGTAAGGCTTAAAGGGCATGACACGAATTGTCTGCAACGTGGGCTAGCGGCACAACTACCTATCAAAAAAAAAAAGATCTAGATATTTTTTATTGTGTAAATTGTTCACAGGAATGATGCCGGAAAATCTAAGATATATATATATATATATATTTCATGTACTAAATAAATGGTATTTATTGTGATTTATAATCTGGTATAATGGAAATTCATTATTAAAAAACAAATATACGCCCTCATAATGTACTTATCCTCACTATTCCATTCGTTTTTTTACTGCAATCCTTCGTGAATTAACAGATTTTATTCGTAGTGCTAACAATTAAATTTAAATAAATGAATCAACCCGGAAAGAAATTGACACTCAAAATAAAATATATTGAAGTGAAGCAAACAGGGCAAATTGAAAAGGTTGCATAAAGATCGTCCTAGCCTCGTGCCGGCCCAAACAAACTGTAGTGCATGTTTTACTGTTTTAGTGGGCTAATGAAAAGCTAAACTACTTAACTGCAAAAGTTGTGGGCTAATGGAAAGCTAAGCCATGAAAAATAATTTTCTATATATAGAATATTCAAACAAGAAAGTGTAGTATATGGCGGGCCAGTTTGATAGCATTATTGGAGGTTTATTAACGTTTTATTACTGGAGTTATACGCACACACATGCTGTTAGGTAGTCCATTTTTTTTTCAATCTCATGACCCGGTACTGTAGCCGTATTACGTTGGCTTTTCAATCCGATCGAAAGTGTGTGGATTGAAATCAAGTGTCGTACTCTTTCCATACATTCAACATTATTACCCTCAGTTTGCCACTTGTTTACATGTCCTGTCATTATATAAATATTCTGACAAATCGCGACACTTTCATTATTTCTCGTTTTCTTCGTCCTGAAACCCTAGTTGCTCCTCTTTTCCTGCACGACGACGGTTACCTTCCGTTGGCGAGTGCCAACAAGTAGACAACCATATCTTGCTTACGATAAATCCCTCTAACCATTATTTTACCTTTCGAATGACACATCTTCGAACTCATAATCTAGGGTTTCTCAGGCCACACCTCCAACTACGAAGCCATAGCAATCCACTCAAGCGGCTCTCATTTGTAAGGTATTTCGTGTATGAATATTTCATTAGTGAAAAATTATAATATTTTGTCTATCCAGGATTAATTAGTGTTTATTCTATGTGTTAGGGCTGCAATAAATGGCTGACTGTTGATGCAGTTTGATGTTCATATTTATTTACTTTAGATGCGTGGGTCTGTTCATGTTTATTCAATCTAGATGCAGTTTGATGCTCATGTTTATTCACTCTAGATTTGGGTTTTTGCATGCATATTCATTGATAGATTCGTGTGCTTGTTAATTGCTTATGACATGGCTTGTACGAAATTCATTTACTTCAATCTATTGAGGATAACTCTGTTGCTACTTATCGGTGTCTTGTTGCAACGAGGGCAACAAGAATCTGAGAGACTGGAGCGTAAATGTAAGCGCATTTCAACGCCTAAATAATTGGTTTTAGACAAAATATCTAAACAAATTACATTTCTAACAAGGCTCACAAATGTAAACAATAAGGATTGTTTCCATAGCCTACGGATGCATAAGTTTGCCCTTACAGAACTTTGTCAGGTATTATGGGACGAAGGTGGCCTGTAAGATGACCATTACATGTCTAATAAAGAAAAAAACAGCTATTTTCCTTCATGTAATAGTGAACCTTCAGAAAAATAGAACCCTCCAAACAGATTTCTAGCGTAGTGGCCAGACCATAAGCACGGTTTCATGAGGTACTAAACACGATTATACGACTGAAGGATAGGTTCACCGCTTCACCCACCCCTATTGACGAAGATTGCACTAATGGATAATGGAGCTTCTTCCAGGTTACGTTTCATACAAATGTATTCTTCTAGTAATAACGCCATGTGTTGCTTCATATATAACATACAATTCATTGTGATTTTTAGGGATGCCTGGGCGTTCTGGATGACACTTACATTCTAGTGCACACACTGGTATAAGACCAACCTCGTTACAGGAAAAGGAAAGGCACTCTGGTAACAAATGTATTAGGTGTTTATGATCCTAAGGGGATATTCGTCTACATGCTTGCCAGATGGGAAGGTTTGGTTGCGGACACACAAGTCTTGCGTGATGGGTTGAGCGTCCCTACAGGTCTCAAGGTTCAAAATGGTACGCTTTAATACACTATTTTTAATATCTTAATTCTTCCTTTGGTATGGCCAACGAACATCTAAACGTTATTTCTCACTCCAGGGTCATACTACTTGTGCGACAGCGGTTATACGAATTGTAAAGGTTTCCTCACACCATATAGATCAACTCAGTATCATTTAAAAGAGTGGGGGCCTGAAAACAGGCGACTGTAGAACCTTCATGAGATATTTAATATAAAGCATGCATCAGCTAGGAACATTATTGAGCGGTCATTCGGTATCCTTAAAAATAGACTCGTTGTCTTGCGTAGTCCGACATTCTTTTCATTTAAGACGCAAACTTGAATAATACTAGCATGATGGATACCACTCCAAATGACCCACTATTGTTAGGTTGCCCCATAATGGACGAATCATCATCACTGCCTATCGACGTGATTGATGAGTTCATCCAGATGCCTCAATCATCTCTACCGTGGACTGATAAATGTGATGCCATGGCTACGGACATGTGGCAATACTACACTCAATCTCAGGCCCCACAAGTGCCTCTTTAGTCTCCTGAAAAATTGCATATGCATTTCATTTATGTACTATGGGTTTGATTGACAGCTTATTCACGAATTGTTGTAGTTGCTACACTTGGTTATCATAATTAATCGCAATGCTCTTAGGTTATGTGTAGTATTTTTTATAGGATGAGGATTATTGACCAAAGCAATCAGTCTCAGTGTTCACAACATGAGGACTATGAGGTACGTGGTAACACACCGAGTCCACGATGCCACTCAAGATATAAGAAACTCTTTAAGAGTATGCGACCATCTAGACAGTCGCCTTATGGAAGGGGTCGCCAAACATTATCGTACAAAAAGTTATACTTCACCTTGGATGAAGATAAGGCCATGATACAAGCCTGCAAGGAGTTGACGCTGAAGGGGTACAGGGCCATAGCGGGGTGGGAGAGGGGATTCCACCCCAAGTGTGCAGAGAGAAATCGTGAACTTGTGCTCAGCAGCAAAGTACAGGAAAGGAACACCAAAAATAAGCAACACATGTGTAGGAACCAGTGGAGCATCCTAAGCGACTTCATGTCCTATAGTGAAACATTCATTGACCCAGAAACCCATACTTCAGTGATTGACAACAATTACCTATGAGCGGATATGTTGAAGGTGCATGTGCTTTACAATATACACATATTGCAGCACAACTACATTATTTTTACACTGTTGTGATCTTACACTTACAAGCTAAGCCGAAGTTTGCCTTACTCAAGGGAAAGAACTTTCCACTATTTGAAGAGTAGTGCAAGCTATTTAGGAAGTATAGGGCACAAGGAAGCATGTGCGAGGACTACTCGATGGCTGCATCGGAGATGGAGTACACCACAGACTACTACGTTTCGTGTGGTGAAAATGATTTCGGCTTGGGGGGGTATGAGGTGATGGATGCAGGGCAGTGCATGGACGCAATAGAGAAAGATTTGTCGTCTACACCTGTGTCTATTTCCACTTGCGTACAATTTGGCAAAAAGCATAAGGTCGCAAAGGTGATCACACAAAAGGTGGTGCTGGATAACCACATATCAATTAGTGAGTCATATAGTGGAGAAGAGTATTAAGATGTTCGACGTTAGTCTAGTGCAATAGGGAGAGACCTATGAGTCAAAGGCTGCCTTCATCCTTAAAGGACTAGAAGAGTTCCCGGATATTGAGGACAATCAGAAGAGGCACATCGTGAATACGCTTATCAACGATAGCTCTGGGTTCACCCTATGGAAAGTGCAATGACAGGACGACATGGAACAACAACTGAGAAGCATCCTTGATGAAAAGTTCGATGATTAGTACGTGCCTCATAACATTTTTCATAAATTTAGAATATTTGTGGGATTCAATGTATCTTAACTTGAGCATTGGTGGTTTGCAAATTCTTTTCACTCGTGTTGTGTGTAGTTCGTATGTTGGAAAAAGGTTTTAACATATTTACGAATAGATTACTTTTAGTTGGATTAATTTTCCTTCCATGAACACAGTGCTGTAACAGAGAAATATATATATATATGCAACGAAAAATTCAATTTCTCAAATCAAGTGGCCTGTAAAGTCAATTTCATTAACAACAATGAACAAAAGGTTGTACAAATAAGGTAAAAATAAGAGCAACTATATAGGGGCTCCGGCTCTACCGTCTCAAAGGATGGAAAGATGTGGAGCTAGAGTTTTACTCCTTGCTTCTATGCAATTGAATACTTACAAACCTATGCAAGCAATTTGAAATTAATCATGACGATGAGAGAGAGAAAAAGATCGACTTTCTTCAATAATTTTGCCTCACCTTATGGCTGTTAAGAAATTAGCAGCAACAATTCTGTCAATCCTCAAGTTAATTAGTGCAATACAATTTTTTTTTTCAATCTTACACTGTGTACTGATTGGGTTTATATGAACGCTCCTTCTGATTAAGTTGTCTGATATTGGTATTCGTCCTTGTATAAGCATCTGAAAGCTTATTCCTTTAGGAGTGAGTACTTGCTCTAGATTGTTGCTAAATTATGTTTGATGAGGTACAAGTTCTCGAGGTGATTCTTATTTCTTAGGCTGATTTCACACAGTATGTTTTTGTACAGATTCTGTACTCCATTGCCATGTATAACCTTTTAGCATAAGATATGATGTCGTGATGAGTTGATTAAATATAACATGTTTATGCTGATTAATTTCTTTATTCCAAGTCCATATGAATATGTGATTTCCTTGTTCATTTATTATGAATTTATGATGAATTAGGTGATGCGAGCAAGAGATAAATTTTTATTTGATTCACACTTTCCAGCTCCTCAAGTATAAGGGCGAGAAGACAAGCAGATTATCACGGTGTGGGTGATGTGAACCCATGACAGACTTGTGTTAACATTCCATAAATGATCGATACTTCAAGAAAAGAAGAGAGGCAAATTTGTTGTTCCTTATGCCTGATGAATATGATTTGTGTCACCCAACAAAAGTCACGGATTTTGTTGAACGAGACGCCACGAACAACCCCCTGAAGGTATTAGATAATACTAACTAAGAATTGAATGATAAGTCTAAATATGATGCTATCTAACTTAACAAAAAGAAAGATAAATCGAATAAGATTTTAAAAAACAAAGGAGAATACTTCTCACAAAATTCAATCATACATTTTGTTGATTACAATGAGGGTGTTTTTCCATTTATATAGAGGTAGGGCACGACTTGAGGGGTCCTAGGAAGCTTACAAAGCATGTCGTAATAGTTAGGGAATAATCTAATTTGGATAGGAAAGAAATTAGTCTAGATAAGTGCTAATTAAATAACAACCTAATCTAAAGATTTGGA
>JAOWBN010027891.1:0-10402 GCA_028565015.1 Pinguicula moranensis
TTTGAGTTACCTTCAGTTGGGTATGGTGACAAGTTGGTAATTCGAGAAGGGGATTGTCTGGATATCAGTTGCCATTTCGTTTAGTTGAAATATCCGTGAAATTGTTTCTTATAATTTGAGGATTTTTTTGTTTTAGGGATTTTTCTGATGAAAACAAAGAATGTTTATGCACATTTACTCGGTTGAATGCAAGATTGACAACCACCGCCGGCTTTTATTGCTCGTAAACTATGTCATTTGCATTTTTTTGGTTGAATTGGTGATGGTTGAACGCTGATTTAACTTCATGGTATACCTGGCCAATTCTTATTTTTATGTGGTATATTTAAGCTATTTTTTTTCTAAAACTTTTTTATTGGGCTCTTGGGAATTTCCGGTCCCAGCCCGGATCCCGGTTTCCCGAACCCGGGATTCCCGAAACATTATTGGGACGGGACCGGGAACTCCTTTAGAGTCCCGTTCCTTATCGGGACGGGCTCGGGATTGGCCAATCCCGAGCCCGAATCCCAGTTTCTCTGGCCTAACCTCATATAGTGAATGGCAATTGGCAATCCACCCATTTAATGCTAACAATATTTATTCTTTTTCAAATATTTTTCTTCTTTAATAATGGGACGCAATGGGCAGTGGCCCCGCCCTTCGTCGAGCGTCAGTTGTCCAAGCGGTTTCGCCGTGCCGCAGGGATTGCTTAGAGGCTGGGGGATCGAATCCGCTGGGCAACACTGGTATGGGCACTTGACACCCGTGGGATTGGTCGGAGGGCCCGAATGATACCTGGGTGGGTAACTAGGACGCAATAAATCCGTGAATTTGAAAGAAACGGCTACGGAGGGTTGCATTACTTTCAAAAAAAAAAAGTGGCCCCGCCCTTCAGGTGTAGTACTAGGTCGGGCCCCTTGTTTAACTGGGTTTGGATGGGTGACTCCATTTTGTCTGGGCTCTTCGTCACCAATTCTTTTTCTGAATAATCATAAGCTAATCCCAATAATGTTCTACCGACATATTATTGTCAAATCATCTATCTTATACCATAATTTTTTTCTCAGTATTTGGCTTGTCCTATTTTTTGAGGCTGAATGACTCATAATTTATTTTATTCTCTATTTGACAATGTGCAGGAGAAGTTAGGTTAAAGGAAGATTGCTGATCGTATGACTCTCGTCCACTATGTCATTTCCTCATAGGCTATCTATATATTCTCCTTATTCAATCCTTTAACTCTAAAGGTGGTTAAATAAATATTTCATTAATCATTATTCAAAATATTTTTTAAAATTTTCAATTATCTAAAAATTTGAATAATTTTTTCAAAAATTTGTATTGGTTAGTCTTCAATTTTTTACAAAAATGAGCAATTTTAACTATTTATCATCATAAATATTTTTTTTTCAAATGTGTCATGGGAATACCATATAGGCCATCATAAGGGTAAGGAGCGAATTGCCCCAGTGGATGAGCCGGGATGAGGGGGCACAAAGCCCACCACCCACGTAAATGTAATTTTTTCCCTAAAAATTACATAAACCGTTCATTAATCATCATTCAACATTTTTCAAATTTTTCAAAAATCTGAAAATTTTAATATTTTTTTTCAAAATCAATGATGGTTAGTCTTCAATTTTTGACTATTTACCATCATAATCATTATTTTTTCAAATGTGCATTTATGAATACCAGATAGGCTATCGTTAGGGGCAAGGGAAAAGGAACGGGTGGATGGGCCAGGACGAGGGGTCACCACCCACGTATATTGAATTTTTGCTACAAAAATTATACAAACCTTTCAATAATCACCATCCAAACATTTTTTACATTTTCCAAAAATTTGACTATCTTTTCTCAAAATTTGTGATGGTTGTTAGACTTGAATTTTTTTTAATGAAAAATGAACAATTTTAACTATTTATCATCACAATCATTTTCCCAAATATGTGTATTGGGAATATAAGATAGGCTACCGTGAAGGGCAATGAGCAAAAGGGAGGTTGGATAGTCCTGAACGATGGAGTTACCACCCCCTTCATCCACGTATATTAAAATTTTGCCCTAAAAATTATACAAAGCTTTCAATAATCCCATCCAAACATTTTTCACATTTTTCAAAAATCTAAAAATTTGACTAACTTTTCTCAAAATTTGTGATAATAGTTTCAATTTTTTTAGTGAAAAATGAGCAATTTCGACATTTATTATCACAATTTTTTTTAAAATATGTGCATTATGGATACACCTTAAAAGTGAACAAAATCAGTTTGGATACACCTTACTAGTATTCTTTGTTCACTTTTAAGGTGATTTGGTGTTCAAATCTTTCACCCAAGATTGTGGTATTTTTTGTGCGGGTTTGGCACAACGTTGCCCTTATTGATACCCTTATGCAACGATAAAGTATTTCTTTAGTATTAAAGTTCTCTCTATATTTAGTTGGTGTAGAGAAATTCCTAGATCATTTATTTATGAGTTGTGCCGCTACTGCATCAGTTTGGAATTTTCTTTCTCATTAATTGTCTGACTTGTCCATTCTGGTCACCCTTGTCATCAGATACAGTTAAGTCGGGAGCACTCTAAAGCTAACTCTCAATTCTCTATGTTGATTCTGATGTTCCCTCCCCTAATTCCTTGGGAGATCTGGGTTGCCTGTAATATGGTCTGATTTTCAATATTTTAAGGCTGACCCACTTTGGTGTTATTTTGAAAGTGCAACGATGACTATCTAATCTTACTTATTTTGCTACATCTTACACAGTGCGCATCCTCTATGTGCATTGTTATTTTGCATCATTGGTAAATTTAAGTTCAAAGGGTTTCGTTGAAGAGACCTATATTGATCTGTTGGGAACGTCCGCCCTCTGGATGGCTAAATTTAAGCACTGATGGTTTCGCCTCGGCTACCTCCAGTGGTTGTGAAGGTATTTTTTGCGATTCCAAGAGACATTATTTATTAGCTTTCGATTAATATTTGGATGCTATGTCTACGACCATGGCTGACATTTTAGCTCTTTTACATAGTTTGACTCTGCTACCTTCTTGGCATGGACTGCATTATCTTTTAATCAAACATTTTACTTTTGGGGAATTGGTTCAATAAGATCACGCCTCTACGGCGCTATCGATATCCATGACGTGATATCTTATCATTGTCAATCTACTTCTCACTGCAAGTTCGATATGTGTAGACCATGTGCTTATCTTGAAGCGGGTGACCATTCCTCTTTTTATGATACTTTGGTGGAGTTGCATGCTGACAAGACTCAGTTACCCCGCATTTGCCTCTTATCACGAGCACTGATCTCAGATTTTATGTTTTACTTTACTCGATTTTTTTTATTTGATTTCTTTCTTTTTAAAAGACATTTTGATATTTTCTTTTAAATAAAAAGACAATTTGGTTGTTGAAAAATGGCAAAATTTATAAATATTGAATACCTCTCAACCAAAAATCACACTAAATGATATCAAATTCCAATTTGAACGGGTTGCAGCTTCATACAAGGTATTGAATCATATTTTTTAGATACAAAAGCAACGCTCGTACCATAAGTTAGGGTCAAAATGCAATTTTAGTCCATAAGTTATGAAATAATAATTTTAGTCCCTTGATTTCCAAATTTAATACAATTTTAATCCCTAAGTTAAATTGTGACTTGTTTAACCTTCCGTAGGTAAATTTATTTTGATAAATAAAATTTAACCTACAAATTTGCATGACCTGAAAACTTTCCGAGACTAAAATTTTAACCTAGCTCTACTAATTACCCGAAAGCTACAACATTAGACCAAGTGGAAAAAGTCATTTCAAAAAATGCGTTTTACTGAGGGGAGATGGTTGATGTCGAAGGGGAGATGTTACATCTTTTGTTGAGGAGGATGGCGAGAAGAAACAGAATTGGATATCGACAAAATTGGGCACGAACCAGGCTGTGGAGGTAGGTGCGGTGGCAACCGAGGGGAACCTCTCACCCGCAGACTTTCCAATGTTGTCCTCGCTACCTGGACAGGGTGCTGGATACGCTAGCCCCTTGGGGGACCCAGGTACGGACTGATAGCGACTTGACAGAGGCGGTCTGCTCAATCCCGTCACCAAATAATCAGAGAAGCGGGAAAATCGCAGAAGAGACAGAGAAGACGGATAGGCAAATTTCAAATCCGTGTCCAGTTCAGAGAAGATTTGGGCTGGAGGTGACTTGGGCCTGGATAAGCTTATACCAACAAAAGAGGAGGGCCCAACATCTAGGCTAATTCACCACAGTCTCGTCGGGCATTTATTACCTTGTCCAGAAATCAAGAAAGTTTTATGCTCTGCTCGCATGTCAGCCCGCTAGTGCGAGCCATTCCAATTTGAGCAACAAAAAATTCTACATAGCCCAGTACCAACTTTCTAACTATCCAATTATGATAGTACTTTGAAGATGTTAGTAAAACTATGGTGGCTTTGGAATTTTGGTGAAGAACTCCATTTCCATTGATGAAAGCTTGCTTAATGAGTCAAACTGCCATTACAGTGTTTTATAGATTAGAGTTCTAACTCTTGCAGACAACTTCCGTTGGTAGTGGATCTAGTGTTGACTTCTCTTGCAGACAACTTTCGTTGGTAGTGGATCTAGTGTTGACTTCTCTTGCAGACAACTTCCGTTGGTAGTGGATCTAGTGTTGACTTTGCATGCCTATTTTCTGTTTTAATGTCTTGGTCATGAATAGACATAGGGCTAACACCCCCTTGCAAGTTGAGCGTGAGATTATAAGAGCACATGGAACTTGGACCGAAAAACGAAAAAGAAAATAAAGCTTCATACCACTAGCAAGTGATAACTGAAATTTAAATAAGAAAAGAAAATTAAAGGTCCAAGCATACGAAGCTCAATAGATCCGTGCAGGCCCAGTCCAGCAGGAATTCCCGATGCCAATTTTCCAGAAGAAAGGCCCATCAATAAAGCAAAACGATTTTGGCAAAAAATGAAAATAAATGAGAGTGAGCCCATAGCAAAGAAAACCAATTTTGGTGGCGGCACAACTTTAGGGAAATCTCAAAACTCGCCGCTTCCACTTTCTGAATCCTAACAAATCTCGAAACTTCTCTTCGATTCCAGATCTGAAACTGGAAGGGTTGTTGCTAGAGAGAATCAGAGTTCCATTCAGTCCGGCGAGTAGGGATT
Organism: Pinguicula moranensis; assembly: GCA_028565015.1. Lineage (NCBI taxonomy): Eukaryota > Viridiplantae > Streptophyta > Magnoliopsida > Lamiales > Lentibulariaceae > Pinguicula > Pinguicula moranensis. Next base: position 5,154 of record JAOWBN010027891.1, read on the forward strand.
TTCCTCCATACCTCTTGCTTGTCGTCTCCTCTGCTCGAACGTCTAGATTGCTCGTCATTGATGTGAAGAATCATCCTGTACTGATTCGTTGCTAATGAAGGAAGTAACGAACGGGATGCCTTGTTGGGTGTTTTGATGAAAATTGGGCGTTTTCATGAAAAGACCAAGAATGCCGAGCTTGAAGAGAGGCTATCCACTTTGCAAATTGACTGCTTCAACAGATATTGAATAACACAATTGTTCCCTCACATGAAAGGAGAATGTAATTGTTTGTTGCACTTTTCAATACTGAAGAGTTGAGTCAGATGAGGGAGCCAATTCTGATATGATTCCAGGATGACTTGGACAACAAACTCCCGCAACCAGAAGACCTGGTTTCATATGCGGAAAGTTATATCTACAACTCAGCGACTGCAACTACCGTTGAATAGGCAAACACTCCAGCAATATCCTACACAGACTCTATATTCATATTCTGTAGGATTAGTGTGTTCAAAGCAGTTGACAGAAATGAGAAAAACAACCAGAAATGCGGAAGCTTATTTTACAGAAAGGAAAAACCAGCAAGAACATGGTTGTTAAGCCTTTAATCCTGCTCTGATACCATGACAATGTTCAAAGAACCCATGGAGAGGAAGAGAGAAAACAGTCGTGAAGTTAAAATTGAGAAAGTGAGATAAATTACAAAGGCAAGTCACATGTATTTATACATGTGACAACATCTAATCTAATGACCTAATGGGCTTTGGCCCAATACAAATAAAATAGGGCTTATAGCCCAACACTTCCCTGCAATCTTTACATGGGGGAAGTCCATTTGAAGATTGGAAGCCAATGAAATCATACAAAGCCCAAAAAAAAATGTGCATCTTTTTTTTTGTTTTTTTACCATGACTGTGAACCACTCCCTAAAAACCTTAGTCCTAAGGTATTCAGTTTGTAGTTCACAAATCAATTTATACTCTTCATTTCTCTTGTCTCCAAAACGTGTTGGACACTGACAATCAGAAATGCGAGCCCGAGTCAAGAACCAAATTTAAGAGAAAAAAAAATATAACTTTATTGGGTATGTTTTTAAAAGTGTATAATATATATATATAGGAGGCCATTGCCCCCTAGGCCATACCTCCCCCTGCTCACCACCACACCCAAATTCTTCTTTAATCTAATTAAAGAAAAACATTAATATTCTCATCAAGAACATGCCAAAATGACGTATAAATCATGAATTTTGACTAATCTATGCCGTGTTTAAACTAAAATACCTAATATATATTTCACCAAAATTTGCGAGATTTTCAACCTTTTTTGACTTTATGTAATTTAAGTTTTCTACGTCAAAAATATCCTTTGGCAAGTGAGGGTCTAAAAATGCTACTGCTATTGCTTAATGAGAAAGGTGAAGTAGGTGTAGCTGTGTAGGTCTGGCGGCAGATGGGTAAAAAAAAAGTAATTTACCTTACAACTTTGCCTAGTGTAACAAAGTAAAAAATAATATAAAAATAAAATAAAATAACAGGAATTAACAAAAAAAAAAGATAGGAGAAATAATAATAGTAAATAATAGTAAATATATTAGAAAAATAAATAAAAATAAAATTAGATGATAAAATATAAAATAATAATAACTTCAAAATTAAATAATAAAAAATCGTAATATGAATAATTTGTTTTAGAAAAGTAATAGAGAAATAAAGATAAAAACAACTCCAACGGGTTGCCCTGGTGGTCCAGAATGTCTTCATAACTCTCTTTATATGCGGGAGGTTGCGGGTTCGAGTCCCACCAGACGCAGACGTTGGGGCCAGTCGGATACCACCGGTACTCCAAAAAAATAAAGATACAAACTATTTTGTAATCATAATTATTACTAGCTTTCAAAATAATTATGAGCTCTCATATTTAAAATTAATTTTTATGTTATTTTATGAAAGTTTATAATATTTATGATTCTAAAACAAATTGTGTCTTATTTCTTAAATATCTTTTCCTTTATTTTATTTTCCTTATTTTGTAATTATCATCTTATTATATTTTAAAAAATTGTTCTATTTCGTTAAATAGTTTTATTTTTTTATTTAATGCTATAATTATTATTCTTATTTCATGTTATTCGCATTTTTTAGTATTCTACTTTTATTTAAATTTTTAAAATTTTCCAATTTATTTCTTTTCTTTTCTTTTCTTTAATTTATAATAAAAGATAAAATATCCAAAATATTTTATCCCATTAACTTTAGATGGTGAAGTGTCATTTAAAAAGTTGAAAGGGACAAAGGCCCTGTTTTGCGCAAACTTTCTTCTACTTCTTCTTCTAATACTTCTTCTGCTACTTGTTCTTACTTTTAGAAGAAGATGTGTTTTGGGCAAGTATTTAAAAGATAATTATTTAAAATTTTATTTTAATTATATATTACCAAAATTAACAGTAGATTAATTTTTTGGACCCGGTCGGGCCGTCTCGGAGGGTACGGAATTTTTTGGACCTGCTGTGCTGCAGGGTCACATTTTCGCAACCCGGGCATGACCCGTAGAAGACGGGCGGCCCGCCGTGCCGAGCTCGGGCCCGGGTAATATTGGCACGAAATTTATTTTAAAATTTGAGAAAATTACAAATATGCCATTAATTTTTAAGAAGGAAAAAAGCATGTATTGAGGTGCTTATTTTTTAGAAGGTTTACCTTCTTAAAATAAAAACAAGTAGTAGAAGGTTGGCTGCACAAAACACTAGCAGCCTTCTTATGCTTATAATTGGCTTATAAGTACATTTTTTTCAAAAAATGAGGAGTTGTTTTTTAAAAAAAGGTGCTTATAAGCCAATTATAATTTTAAGAAGGCTGCGCAAAACAGGGGCTAAATTTCTGAAAAAATGTGTTTATAAGCCAATTATAATTTTAACAGCATGCGCAAAACAGGCCCTTAATACATAGACATGTATGTTTAGTAAGGGAGGTTATGGAGAATTGTGGTAAATATGATTGAGCAATATCATCCAGCGTTCACTAAGAGGTACTATGATTTTAGGTTCTATTTTTTATCCATAGTTTTTTTTCTCCTTTTATTTTTTCTTACTCTTTTAATTTTGTAATTTTTGAGTGTTTGGAAAAATTATAAAAATTATAAAAAAAAAATAAAAAAAAAATAGTGTTTGCAGTCAAATTTTTAAGATAACTAAATGGTGGTTAATTTTTTTAAGATAATTTTAATTTATTTACAAAATTACCATTAGAAGTAAAGGGAAAAAAAGTAGTCTTCGAACTACTACTGAAAAAATGAGTTTTGACTGAAAAAAAAGGAAAATAATAAGTGAAGTTTTAAAATATTATTTTTAAAATAATCTAAAAAAATAATTATTAAGAGATACAAAACAGGCCATTAATATGATATTCAACCAGGGTTGAACTTGAGCTTTGTGATAACTAATGCCAAGTGTTTAATTTTCTTTTAAAACTTGATTTGTTGATGGAATGAAAAGAAATGTGGAAACAGAGATGATAAGCGAAAAATTGTGGAAGAGATAAATTAGGGCATGTTTTTTACTAATAGTTTTTTAGATTATTTTTATTATTTTTCTTTTTTTTAAAAAAAAAAATATTTTAAAAATAGTATTTTAAGACTCCACTTCTCCTTCTCAAAATTTCTTTTTTTCTAATCAAAATTCCTTTTTTCTAATCAAAACTCTTTTTTTAGAAATCGGTAGAAGACTACTTTTACTTTTAATGGCAATTTCGTAAATAATTAAGTTATCTTACCAAAATTTAACTACAAACACCGTCTAATCAATTTACAAAATTTGATTGTAAATATTATTTTAATAATTTTTTTAATTTTTTTTATAATTTTATCAAATACTCAAATACTATCAAATTAAAAAAAGTAGAATTAAATTAAAAAGAAAAAAGAAAAAGAAAAAAAAAATTATGGATATAAAACATGCAGTTAATAGTTAAGTATATAATTTAATTGGGGAAGAGACAAAATGGGCAAGGAGCCTGAATGTTATAACGAGCGAAGCTAAAAGACCTTCCCCCAAACATAGCTCTTCCTAAGTTCTCGGAGAACCGATAGGCTTCTGACCTTCCATAGAACTCCAGCGGGACACGGAAGACCAACCACCGGAAAGAAGAGAATCAAGAGATGTATTATTTGCATTTACTTCAAAAACAAACACACACTCACACATACTTCAACACTCAAAAACGGAAATGGGATTGCTTCAAATGGTTGAAGCAAACGAGTAACAACCTGTTTTGGAAGCGCTTGGATTTCAGACTCTCCATTATCTTTCACGGCTCAGGTTGGGTCTGCTTAGAGTATCAGAAAAAATTACAGTAAGAGATTGTTTCTTTTCCCTTTCTTTATTCCATCCCGCCTTACTGTGAGGACTTGCATGTGGGTTACCGTTGATCTTAGGATTTTGATTGAATACACATTCCCTGGATTTTGTTATGCATGGGCTTGAAATGGGGTGGTTTCTGTTTCGCCTAAAGTCGTTGCTTCAAATTTTGAATTTTCTGGGGTGAGAATCTGATTTCTGGTGTCTGAGATTTTGTGGGGGAACTTCATGCTTCTAGCGAAGTGAAGAACCTCTTTTCCTTCCAGAATTTCCTATTGGCTTGTGTTTTTTTTTTAGAATGATGAACTCATAATTCTGCTTGTGCTTCAGGTTCTATATTGGCAATCAAAGGAAATAAAGGGAAATTTTTTTGGTTGTTTGGTCGCATATTCAAGTTTTCTGATGATTGAATATTAGGTCGGCTGTTACTTAAAGAGTTTGTCAGATTATCTCTTTCTTTATTCTGCAACTCTGTTTTCACCTTGACAAAGGATACTTATACTTATCTGAATTCAGCAGTGTTTCACTTTCTAAAGTTCCAGCTTCCACCATGGATCGACAAGGAAAAGACTCTGCACGATTCAATAATGCAAGTATTTCTTGTGACAGCGATGTCTATGAGCTAGCTTCAAGCAACAATTGTAAGATTAATGATACTAAATGATATGGTTTTGTGTTGGAGTCTATTGATGAACCCAAGCTACTCTGGTTCTGCTTTTGACATCAAATTTACTTTAGCCAAACAGAGGGGAGCTTTGATACAGTGGTTAAATGGCATTCTTCCCGATCTAAGTTTGCCAATAAATGCTTCAGATGAAGAGCTACGAGTGTTCTTGGTTGATGGTTCTATCTTATGCCAAATATTGAACAAACTCAAACCTGGTTGTGTTACTGAGGTAGGCATGCTTAATTT
>JAOWBN010027902.1:0-10401 GCA_028565015.1 Pinguicula moranensis
TTTATTCATTTTGAAAACGTGTGGGTTAAAACGGTTTAAACGGATATACATTTATATAAACGGGTTAAACGAATATAAGTTTATATAAAAGTTTTGAACGGGTTAAACGGATTAAAATGGTTTATACGGGTTTAAACGGTTTAATTCGTTATTTTTTTAAAAACGGGCGGATACGGGCCGAAACGGTTTTTAGACCGTATCCGCCCGTCTTTTAACGGGCGGATATGGTTTCGGGCTTATGCAAAACGGGCGGATACGGGTTTGGCCCGTTTAAAAAATGGTCCGGTCCAATTTCAAGGTGCGAAACCTGTTTACGAAAACGGGCGATCCGGGTTTGTCCGTACCGCTCGTATGCCGAACTCTAGATCAAATCTGTAATTATTTATTAGTATATAAGTTTGCAAATGAAAACAGAAAAAATAATGAAAAATCCTCCATTAATTGAAAATGCTCATCTTATCAAAAAAATAATTGAAAATGCTCGGAAGAATATGGAACTAGAGAAATAGTGTTGCCGAGATAGCAGACGGGTCATCGTTTGGGTTGTCGGATCTTTGAACCGAGGAGGTAGAGATGGCCAAAATGGCCCGCGGCCCAGCACGGTTGGCTGTGGATTAACCGCCCGCGAAGGGCCGTGCCCAGGCCCGGAAACATCCGGACTTTCCGCGAGCGGCCCGACGGGTAACCCGCCCAGAATCGCTTTCTTTTTTTAAAAAAAAAATTGTCGGAACCTGGCGGGCGGCACGCCGAAAATCCAAAGGGCCGACATGGCGGGCGACACGCCAGAAACCCGACGGAAAAGCGCTTTTCCAGCAGTTTTTTTCAGGCCAAGGCGGGTCAACCTGTGACCCGCTGTGCCCCGAGCGAGAAACTCCCTAATTCAAAAAAAAAAAAAAAGAATTTGAATCGAGGCGGCACGGCGGATCTCGTCGAAAAAGTGCATTTTTTGGTGGGTCTGCCGAGACCCGCCGTGCCCAGCGGGTCAAACGGGTCAACCCGCCTTAAAAAATTAAAAAAAAATGAAAAGGGTTGTCCCGCCGTGCAACACGTGGACCCGGCGGACCCGCAGTGCCCAACGACTATGTTTTTAAATTTTTTTTTTGGGGTGGTGGTGGTGGTGGTAAATTTTACCCATATAAATACTCATTTAACATTTTATTTTTTACACTCAACTCAATTCTCAGCTTTCATTGTTTAGTTTCTCAATTCAAGCTATTACTCTTACATTACACTCTTACTACTTACACGATTTTTTTCATCAATTTATTTTTGTTCTTCTACAATTTTATTTCTTCAAACCATTTTTCATACTACACTTATTCACTTTCAATTTCACTTACCTACCTACATTACACTATATATACTATACTATATTATACTCAAAGTCATGTCTAAGAGAGTGACTACTCCCAACGATTTTGATGATGATATTGATTTTCATAATTTGATCGATATGAATTATGAGTTACACGAGCAAGACTCCAACACCTCGTCGCTTGTACCGATGACTTTGGGTACGGAAGATTTATTATCGCCACCTTTTTTAATTCCTCGAGAACGTAGTAGACGTGAAGGAGAACGACTAGCGCCTCCAGCTCCACCTCCAATGGTTCCGCAACATCAACAGGAGGGAGGTATATCTCAAAAAATGAGTAGCTCCCGTATTTTTATGGATTTTTTCGATAAACTTCCAAATCCGGAGAGGGGGACCCGACTATTTTATTGTCAAATGTCGATTATGTTCAACTTGTTTCCAACACAAGAAATGTACGTTATGTAATTATTATTTAACAATTTATTTTTTATTTATTTTTTAAATTCAAATAATAATATATTTTTTAATAATTTATAGGTGGTAATTATGGCTCATTTTCGAGACATATAATGAAAAAGCACCCGAGTGAGCTTGGTATAGATCCTACACAAGTCAAATTTTTAGTGGTACTTTGTGGTCTGTGGCAAACACGAGTGGATCCGGCGTTGGATCTGGATCAGGAGGTATGTCTTCTAATTCTCAATTATTTAAATATAATCAAGCAAGAAATAGGGAAGGTCTCGTAGACCTTGTTTGTTCAGAATCTCTTCCGTTTATTTTTGTACAAAGTTTAAATTTAGAAACTTATGTACATACGTGTTTACAACCCGCATATACTAAAGTTTCACATAAAACACTCACTAGAGATGTTGCAAAAATTTATGTTAAAAGAAAAGTAAGTTGTGTGATATTTTTTCATCTTTAAGCCATAAAGTTTCTATATGTAGTGATATTTGGTCGGATAAAAGGCAAAAACATAGTTACATGGGTGTTACGTGGCATTGGATTGATGATGACTAGAGAATACAAAAGAGAATAATAGCATTTCGATTGTTTGATGATGCACACACGACACAAAATTTAACTACTACGCTTATGTTAATTTTGGAAAAATTTAATTTAAATAGAAAAATATATACTGTATCTTTTGATAATGCTCTAACAATACCGATAGTGTAAAAGATTTAAAGAAACTATATGATTCTACATTTAATGATCGTTTTTTCATATTCGTTGTATGTGTCATATTATTAATTTATGCGTACAAGATACTCTTAAACTTATAGATTTAAGTGTTAACCCTATTAAACGTACTATAAAATGTTTAGTGAGTAAATCTAAAGTAATGAAAGATTGGTTTAGATTTTGTAAAGATATTAATGTTAGGCCAACAAAATTTTCTTTAGACATGTCTACCCGTTAGAACTCAACATATACTTTACTTCAACAAATTGTACCTTATAAAGAATTATTAGTTTGTTTTATGAACAATAGGTATCAAAATATATATTTAAACACTAATGATTTGGTAAAAATCGAAAAACTTTTAGAACTATTAAAATACTTTAATGAATATACTAATTACTATCATATGTATATAAACTAACTAGGCACCTTATTGTGCCTATTTGTGTTAACGTATGAGCTATTCTAGCTAGTTTTAAAGATGACGACAATTTTGTACCTCTTATAGATACTATTTCAACAAAATAGTTTAAATATGTTCGAGATATACCAATGTTTTATCTTTTTGCAACCGTTTTAGACCCCCCAATAAAATTAGAAGATTTGAAAAAATTCTTAGAAGACTATTATGGCGATTTTCTAGATAATAACGAAGAGTGTTTTGTCGATTATAACTCTATAATCGACAATGTTTCAAAATTATTAAATGAATTATATGAAGAGTATCAAAACCAATTAGGCATTTCTGTACCAACTCGTAGGACTGAAACTGCCTTAAGTAGTGGGGGGTCTAGATCATCAATGTTAAGAAGAATGGAAAACATAATGAATTCCTTATCTAAACGCCCTAGGTCCTCGTCAAGTTCCACGACACTTATCTAACGACTACCTTTGAGATTTCTCAGACAGGTGAAGATTATAGCTCTTAATGGGATTTTGATATTTTTTCTTGGTGGAGGGGCAAAACTAAGGATTTTCCTGTATTATCGATGATTGCGAGAGAAATTCTAGCATGCCCAGTTTCTACAGTGGCCGTAGAGCAAGCTTTTAGTGCATCTGGGTACCTTCTAGACGACCGACGAACAAACCTTCACCCACTCAACTTGGAATATCATACTGCATTCAGAATTGGATAGCTGTTGCACGTAGAGCACAAGAATATGACCAAATGGATGAAGAAGATTCATTCGATACCTGGGAATCTAATACGACATCAGCGAGCAGCACGAGCCCAATATTAGATGAAGACGATGATGACAACTAAATAGTTGTCCAATAGTAAGAAATGTAAGAGAACTACGTAAGCTTTGATTCATTTATGTATAAAAACATAATTGATACGTATGCAACATAATTATAAATGTTAATAACATTTATAATTAAGCTCAACCATATTACATTATTTTATTTTTTTAAACCCTAAACCCTAAACCCTAAAATTTTTATATAAACTATAATTTTTTTATTCCCTAATTTTTATAAATTTATACATTTTATATATTTATACAAATCATAAATAATAAAATATTATAAATTTAATAATAAACTCTAACTATAAATCATAAATAAACTCTAACTATAAACTCTAAATTTAAAAATAAGCTTTAAACATAAATAATAAACTCTAACTATAAATCATAAACTATAATCTTGTAAATTTTAAAATAAAACTTAAAACCCTAACCCTAACCCTAACCCTAGTCCCTAACCCTAACCCCAACCCTAACTCTAGTCCCTAACCCTAACCCTAAATTTTAAAATTATGAATTTAATTTTTTTTTATATAAACGTATAACTTTTATATAAATTATACTTTTATACAAATTATAACTTTTATATAAACTTATAAGTTTTAACTAAACTATAACTTTTATATAAACTTATAAATTTTAACTAAACTATAACTTTTATATAAACTTATAAATTTTAAATAAACTATAACTTTTATATAAACTTTTAAATTTTAAATCAACTATAACTTTTATATAACTTATAAATTTTAAATAAACTATAACTTTTATATAAACTTATAAATTTTACATAAACTTATAAATTTTATATAAACTTATAAATTTTATATAAACCATAAGTTTTATATTAACCATAACTTTTATATAAAACATAACTTTTATATAAACTATAACTTCTATATAAATTATAACTTTTATATACATTATAATTTTTATATAAACTTATTTATAAATTATTAAACGTATATAATTATTAAACCTGAACCCAAAAACATGAATACTAAACCTAACGATAAAATTTAAACCCTATTTATATAAACTTGCCAACTATTTATAAACTTACATTTATAAAATTTGTAATTTGGTAAAAGATTGATAAATTTAGACTTGTTGCAAAATTTATAATTTTTAATATAATATTCGTTACACGAAATGAAAAAAAAATTATAAAATTGAAAAAATAAATCCATCGACCCGATGGGTCAACCGTGTCGGACCCGGCGCAACCCGGAGGGTTGGCACGGAGGGCGGCATGGGGCACGGAGGGGCGGGCTGGGTCAACTGTGCCCGGTTAGCCCCCAGGAAGGGTTAAGGGCCCGAGTCCAGAAAATATGGACCCGGGCCTGCCGAGCCCAGGCGTGCCGGGTCGGGCGGCCCGGCACACCCATCTCTATCGACAGCAGCGTTAATGGAATTCGATCTCGGGACCTTGACAAGTTAGGGTCGAGCGAGGGTTTCACCACTGAGACAATATGCCGAGTTAGATATCCAGATAGTTGTCGGGGCCAAACACAATTAGTCTGGCCCATTAGTAATGGCGAAGCCAAGAATATAAATTTGGGGTCTAAAAAAATTTTAAAATAATTTTTTTGGAGATCAAAAATATTTTTTAAAAAAATGCATATAAAAATATTTTTTTATTTTTTAAAAAATTCAACATAAAAAAATGGGGGTGAAAAGTTGGGGTGGGGACCATACCCCAATCCCCCTAGCTCCGCCACTTACCGTTAGATCTGGCTGGTTCAGCCTTGACAGTTTTTGATGGAAAGGAGTAAAAATTGGAACAGTTTGATCACTTTGATTTCGATACGAACACCCTATTAGTCATCGGTAATTAATTCGGTATTTTCAAACGGCTATAATTTCTTGAGGCGTAGCGTAGGTCGACCTGGCACACCCGATAACCAGCTCATTTTATTTTCTTCTAATTCTCAAATATTAAACCCTCTGTTACCCCGCTCCCTGCCTGTTCAGTTACATTTCTCTCTGCATTTGCTCTTCGTTCCTAGGGTTGGTCTCTCTCTGTCTCTGTCTCTGTCTCTGTCTCTCTCTCTCTTTTTATTGTATAGGTTAATAGCTCCTTCGTGTCAGATGTTAGGAGATTAATTGATTCTCTGGTTGCCCTTTTCGATTGATGGTGATTTTTTAGGATCATATTATATGTTCTGCTGCTGATCAGCAGGGGATTAAAAGACGGAAACTTTAGCAAAGATTTTCACTTTTTGCCTCCTCTTTGAACGGGTATGCTTAAATTCGAAACTTTTTTGGTTTATTGTAAATTTCTGTCGTTATTTCTCAATCGATGTGTTTTTCGTATTCAATGTGTGCTGAAACTGGTCTAGTGTAAGGCGATTAAGTAGTATAAACATATTAGTCTAACGGGGAAATGGTTGTCTTGACAAATTAGTGGATTCGGTCCCTGAAGCCTTTCAAACGTTAGTATTGAAGTTGAAAAGGGTTGGCACTTGGGCATAATTCGGTTTTGTGCAAGTAGTCTTTGAGATATGTTTCTTTTTTTTTCTATTGCGTGGAGGGAAATATTTTGTTTGAAATTAATATACAAAGCCATAGAGGGTAATAGATGCCTTGAGTTAAAAATTATGAAGGCAGAAGAAGTATTTTGCTAATAAGATTAGAAAAAAAAGAGTTGGTTATGTTATAGTTTTTGTCGTGGATCTTAGTCTTCTATTTTATTTCATAAAGGCAGAACCTTTTCTTTGTTACTGTGTCATTGTTATTTACTTTGAAAGGATGTATAAGATGCATCCAGTCCAGGGGCCTATGGTAACTGAAGTAGGTTGCATAGAACAAAGCAGTGCATTGTATGACATAGATATCATGCTATATCTTTTCAACTAATTTTTTTTTGGATTGTATAAGTTCTTAACTGGTTAGATATTACTTTGTTGAACAGTAGTCATCTTCAGGGATCAAGGCTGCTTGTTGACTATTCCTGTCACTAAGTCAATCTTAGTAGGTCAATTTGACCTCTGTGGTACTTGTTTCCGTGCACATCTATTCACTTGGAATGCAACTTCCTACGTAAGCCCTGAAGAGAGGGCGAGGCTTTTAGGGATTTGGCTATTTGTTTCTTCATGCCGGTGATGGACTATGAAATTCTGAGTTACCATGCCCACAGAAAAGTGATGTTATGTTGGATTGGGCGTAATCTCCCCAAAATCTATGGGCTATCTTGCCTTCCCTTAATATGCTTGAGATGTATTTACTCATCCTTTTCTCAATATGTGTTACTTAAAAAAAAAGTGTTACTTATTAAGTTGTATTCTGGTGATTTTATGTTAGTTGTAATTAGCAATTAGTGGGATTTTGTGATAGGGTGACCTATTTTAGTGGTTGAACATGGTTATCAGAATTCGGAGCAGGCATTTTTTCTTAAGTTGCAAGTCTGATCTTGCTTTGCTTCTCTTTCTATTGAAGGTCATCTATATTGGTAATTTCGATGGTTTTGTGGCATGATGCATAATAAGTATTATAGAGTGGGAAACATCTCAAATTTTGGATTACCCATGAATAGCATGCTGTTACGATATTCTGTTGTCCATATATCTTTTACCGTAAAGGTTCTTTTGATCTTTTACTTTCTAGTTTTTTCATGGAATTTTGGTAATTCTTTGATGCAGTAAGAATCTAAAAATGGAACAAAATGAGACTGGCTGCCAAGCTCCTCAGGCTCCTATCCTCTGTGTTAACAACTGCGGATTCTTTGGAACAGCAGCGACCATGAACATGTGCTCCAAGTGTTACAAAGACGTCGCTTTGAAGCAAGAACAAGCCCAGCTTGCTGCCTCATCCATCCAGAGCATTGTGAATGGCAGCTCCAGTGCATCTGAAAAAGATTCCAATGTCGCTGTAGTTACTGAACCCTCAACCCTGCCACTACCCATTACGGTCTCATCAGAAAAAACTTCTTCTGCTTTGTCGCCTGCAGAAAAATCCGAAGAAGTCAAACAAGGTCCAAAAAGATGCGGCACCTGCAAGAAGCGCGCTGGTTTGACAAGTTTCAACTGTCGCTGTGGAGGCATGTTCTGCTCCATTCATCGCTACTCCGACAAACATGAATGCTCCTTTGACTATCGCACCGCTGGTCAGGAGGCTATCGCCAAGGCCAACCCGGTCGTGAAGGCAGAGAAGCTGGACAAGATATAGAACCTTGAAGACCCCGCTTCCTGCATCAGGCTGCGTGTTTGTATTCGACTGGAATGGTGGTTAAATATGCCCTTATAGGCTCCGAGTGGTTGGTCACTATCCAGCGCCAGGGACCTCTGTCGAGAAGCAAGTATCCAATCTGTTGTTGCTACTGGTGCTTGTTCATGGTAAGATTTGATTGATGGGTATGTTGTGGTATTGTTTGTCCAAGACAATCTTCTTGTGTGGCTTTGAAATTCCTGCAATAATATCATTGAGCTTGCTGGTGTGTTGGATTTATAAAATATATTTTTGTTTAAAAAATTAACAAGTTCTTTTGGGGGGTTGGGGGGAAATGTTGTAGGGGGCGAATTGCCACATGGGCTGTGTTTGGTAATTGAATATCTTTTTTTCAGCTACCTGGACCATTGTGGGCTTAAATTCGTCCAGAACGTGTACCTTGTTGTTTGGTACTATAGTCGAGGTTTTATCAATTAGAGTCATCTCTTGTTTGGTAGCGGAGGACAATCGATTATCTGCTATCAACCAACGCTTAAATCAGTTTGATTTACCCAAAATATCCTCCCAACACACCCTTTATAATAATGTATCTTTGTTTATAATAAATTATCAAAGGAACAGATTTCTTTGATAATCTTCAGTTTTACACCAACATCAAATTTCTCCAATTTCGCATCAAATGTGGTCTTCACTTTCATCTCTTCAGCCTTGGAGGAAGATCCAGCTTCCTGGGTATCAAAATTGACTTCGACAGCAATAGGTGGCAGCTTGGGATGCATTACCTTGTCCCTAAGAGTCGGACTTATTTGCAAACGCTCTTCTAGAGGCAGGGAAGCAATTTTCTCAGCAAGCTGGACAATCTTGTCTGCAGGTGGGGGGTATTGGTCCGTATGGATCATAGAAAGCAGGGTACTCGTATTTCTTGGCCTTGGTTTTGGGATCCCTTGGAACAAAGTCTGGCTTAAATGAATGCACTTAAATTTTATAATATCAACAACATTCCATATGTCATCAGAATCTTAAAAAAAACACTTCTGATTGCTAATATATTTCAATTCAAGAGAAAATAAAATCCATAAAGAACATCACGGCGGGAAGTAATTTGCAGCGAATGTGCGATGGAATTTGCAATAAATCAAATCCTTGATAGGATTATCATAAGAAAACAACGAGATAAAACAAAGCCAAGAGCAGAGAACTAACCGGCATTTCTGACTAAAACCCTTGAACGTCTATGACGAGATCCTAACAAAACATAGTGATAAGAGATGAAATTGTAGGAAAAACTATGCATGATTGATTGGAGAGGATGAGAAGATGAAGAATTTACCTGAAAGCGTGGTAGAAGGAGAAGATTCGTTGGAAGCGCAGTCACGAAGAACACGGTAGTCGGGCAGGAGAATTCGATTTGTAGGATTTTGGATGAATTTTATACTAGGTATAAGATGTAATTTATTTGACAAGTTGGGGTATTAAGGTAATCGACCAGGTTGGACAACTCGTGGGGATAAGCAATCCGTGAAATTTCGAAGGGATTAAAAATGCGGCGGAACCCAGCGACAAACCCGGGTTGCAAAGTAATCCGTCGGGTTGAGCGTATTTTTGTGCGTGAGAACCAAACGAGGGCCAATGTATAACTCTGCGCTGTACCATTTAATCCACCCACAACCATGGTACCAAATGCACCCTTACAAGGTGTAGCGGGGTTGGAATTTAGAATCTAGGATGCAAGACATAAATCGGTATAAGGAATGGGGTGGGGTTGCCCCTCGTCAATAGTCATTTCTCTACCACTGCAATCAGAGATAGATTTAGAAATGTTAAGGAGATTTAAATATAAACTATATTATAAAATATAGTCTTTATTTATAATTTCTATCTTCGTACATTCACTAATCAAAATCTTGACCTACCTAAAAATTAAAAAAAAACTAATCAAAATCTTTTTTTTGAAAAGAAAATGCAAGTTGAAGAAGCATGCGGGATAAAAATACGGAAATGATATGGCGCACGAAAACGAAACGCACGAATCGCCTTTCCACGTCAGCAGAGAAATTCCTCCAAAAATTTTGCCAAATTCGCAACATCATTCCTGCGTCTTCCCGCTTCCAAATATTTCTCTCTCTCCAAATCTTGTATTCAAACAAATGGCGATTTCACTGGGTTTGAAAATCATCTTCATGGAGCTTCCAAAAATGGCGATTTCACTGGGTTTTGGTGCCGTTTCGAGATTCCTTCCTGTGTCGTTTGGTAACTCGCAGTCTTCCTCCCCTGCGAGGCTTGGTCATGCTTGTATATGCGTTTCTGGGTTTAGGGTTGGCAATTCGCCAAGGATTTGGACAATCGCAGCTTGGAATTTCATAGATCTGGGTGAGGGATCTTCAATTTTTTTTTTCTGTGGTATATTAATTTGTGTTGCTTTTGTTTGAAGCAATTATGGTTGTCCTGGTTCTAGAGTCTGTTCTGGACAACTATTTTTCGAAG
>JAOWBN010027913.1:0-10401 GCA_028565015.1 Pinguicula moranensis
TCCTTCGCCTGATTAGCATAATTTCGGATGGAAGCTTCCAAATTTGTAGTTTTTTTGGTGAACTTTTCAAGCAACTCCATCAAGATATGATTGTTATCTTGCAAGGACTGAAAGCTGAAATCTTTTTTCGTGTTCATGATGAAGAAGTGGGTAATGAATGAATGATGATCTTGCTTGATCTTCTGTAATGTCTGGGAAAGTGAAACCAGAGCAGCATGAGCCATATATGAACAAGTGACAAACTATTCGGATCATTGGGATAGGGCACGTTACAGCCACAGATACAACTAGAACTAGTTATCCAAAACCAAAAGTATAAAAATCAGAAATGATATAGCGCAGGGAATATTTTCACGGAAAATGCACAAAAATGCGTGAAATAACAAATATACGTTCGTATTGAACATTGGTACAAAAATCAACATATAAATATTTTAGTCATTTCGCACTGTACGTGGCTTCCACGCGCAAAATGTTACGTGCGCTATATCACTGCTCTATAAAAATTGGATTTTCTATATGGCTTTGCTGTTCTATTTTGAGTTTGAGATATGGTTCAATATGGCAAATTATATTAATGTTTTGCTTTTCACTCCAACTACTCCGAATCAAGTCCCTGTCCAAACAAAATTTTAGGTGGGGCTAATTTTTTTTTGATTTCGAGGTGCATTAAATAAATTTTAGAGCCGAAATAAATTTTTTTAAAGAATATTAAATTTAAAGTAAAACAATCTAATCATAAAATTATTACCTATCAACACAAATAAAATTTTAAAATCAATCAAATTCTTTTAAATAAATTTTAAAGATAACAATTCTACGTATTCATATGTTTATTTAATATGTATACACAGATAAGATAATTTTTTTTCAAAAGAAAATAATTAAATTAATCAAATAATTAAATTTAATAATATAAAAATAGAGTTTCTTAGAAAGAAATAAAATTCAAGGGCGCGAAAAATTCGTGCGCTATAGCATTTCTCATACCGGGTTAGAGCCTAGCCCGTTAAATACGCCCCTGGTCCGAACCCCAACTATTGGTTAGGACTCTCGGACCGAACCGGAACCAGCTCGCGGACTAATTCTGATTCGCCAATATTTGATATTTCATTTTTCGTTATTTTCTTTCTGTTTCGAGATCATTCGTTTTCCGTGTACATCATTTCTTTTATATTTAAATTATGTTTACATGATGTTCAGCTTCACTAGTAACAAAAAAGGCTATTCCTCGATATTACTAGTATTTGATTTCTGACAAAATAGTTTACAGAAACTAAGTTGTCAACCAACTCCCGCTTGCCACTCCGCTATCGCCATTGTCACCATAGTGAGGAGGTAACACCGGCGCCGTCACCGGTGAAGAGACACAGCCGGCGACTAAGCGACCATTGTCACCTGCGCATGCAGAGAAACAACAATTGTAGCAGTCGTACTTCGATTTCTGACAATCTTTCAGGCAAGTAGGTAAACAAATCCTAAAATCGAATGGGGGCGGCGGCAGGGCGGAATGAACCACTCCGGCGAAGATAATCACCGGTATCAAAATTCCGACCAAATATCCCAATTTCAAGCTCGTCATGACGGTTTTTTGTAGGCAAAGAGTTTAAGAAGACAAAGAGATATTTATACCGTATCGGAGGAGTCCATTTTTTTGTGATGGTCATAATTTACTTTAATATGTCTTTCCTATTCTAGTTTATTCTAGAAAGTAGCATTTAAAATTGAGATATAAATAAGGAATGTGGATCATGGTAGAATATTGACTTCGGGCAGATTGTTATTCGGGTTCATTCGAAGAACGATAGAAAAAAAAAAGTCTTTAGGGTTTTTATAATATTCAATAATAATTAAATTTTAAAGATATTTAAATTTTTGCCAAAAATAGCAAAATTTCATAAAATCACGCTGTGTCAAAATACGAAATAAGCTAAGCAATTTACCAAAAATTCGAACTAACTGGTTTAAATGAAATTCCTAATTGGCATATGATGATTTATTGCCAAAAATAATAAAAATTAACTAAACTAATGATTCGGAAAGAAAAACAACAGAATTTGAAGTCAAAAATTAAGGCACATCCAACGTGTGCGCCAAAAGTACGTTTTTGAATTGGGGTCTTATGCGTGATTCTAATCATCGTAGCCAAAATTATGATAAAAAAAAAACTTAAACATGCCCTAATTAGTAAAATGTCATCATTACTTTCCATTTTTGCGTTGATCTGCCACCTCATAGTATTTCAATGGCATCAAGCTAGAATCTGACAACTCTGCCTCGTCATCGATTTCGGATCCTCCTGCATCAATCTCATATAAGACAGTTGTTGGTGTGAAGTTTTCAATGTGTCCTTGGTTAGATCAAAAATTATAATTATGCCATTAATATTTGTGAAATTACTATTATGTCCCTATATGCATTGGTTGGGCGACGTGGCTAAATCTGAGGTGTTTTTCATTTGATTGAATGGTGCATATGGTTTACCGCCTTATTATTGAAAATACTCTGGAGCATACATCTGTATCTAACTCCTATTGATACGATTTTCACCGTAGGATTGTTTTATGATCCGACAGATGATATTGAAGCTTCTCGTGTAAGATTCGCGTTTCAACTATTATATTCATCCTGGCCGCTCACTATATCCAACGATCGAGATCAAGCGGTGCATACTTTACATTTTTTACTCTACGATCAAGTGAATCGAACGGATGGGATTAAATGCTTATCAGAGGTATATATAGGAAGAGCGATAAGAATTCAAGACACAATACAATTTTATTCTCTATCTCGATATTGGGATTTTCTCTCTTTGGCTCTTTCCGCCAACTCACCGAAAATTGCTTTTCCATTCACGATCTTGTGGAAAGTTTCTTGTTTTCGTTGCTATCCCTTGATTCTGGTGTTTTATGACCGATTGATTACCTTGTATTGTGATCTTTGAGTCACTTTGTTCCTTTTTTGGCAAAATACTTTGAGTTGTAACACGAGATCCTGTTCTCGCTTGGTGATATGGACTTAGTTTTGTACTGTGTTTGAACAAATGAGTAAATATACGCGGTGAGACTCCGAGTTAACGGAGCTCAACGTGAATTATCGAGAGTTCTTTACTGCTTTCAAATTTTATTTTCAGATTTTATTTCTATTTTAATATCTACGGATTAAATCTGACAAGTTTTGTAGATCCGACAAATAAATCTTAACAACTGCTAGTTTACATTTTATTTATAAGTTCATAAAAATGAAATCAATTTTTTTTTCAGATCATAATGTCTTTCGGAGATCAAAGCATATATGTATATATTAATTTAATGTTTATTTTATGCAATTTGAGAAGTAAAGTTTCTTCTTTAGACTTTGTTCACTACAAGTTTCATCCCCCCAATTTTCCATGCACGCCATTTTCTTCATTGTTTCCAGGATCTGCCCCGGCCGCAACAGGGGGAGGCGACGGCGCGTGGTGAGGCAACGTGCCGGATAAATCCTCCGGTGAGACGCATATTTCAAAGCAAAAATTGAAGCAACACATGAGCACTACTCACAAACAGGGACAGGAGAAGAATGGCTACAAACTTCATCCTCGTACTTTCCATTGTCATAATCTCAAGTAGAATAGTGGTTGGGGATTTCGGGTTTGTTTATGGGCAAAATGTGTGGACTACAACACTGACTTTTGTAATAGTTTTACAATCAAACATTCTTGAGAAATGATATAGCGCAAGACATTCAACGAACAAGAAGCGCACGAATTCGATGAAATGATCGAAATACCTCCGTATTGAACTCTATGCTAGTGTTCAAAACGAGGGTATTTCGGTCATTTGACCGTGCTAGTGTTCAACTCTACACAAATTGAGGTAGAGCCTTATAAAAATTCTCTTAAGAAGATAGTTAAAAACTCTGAAAAAAATCAAAAAAACTTTAACTCTACACAAATTGAGGTGAAGCCTCATAAAAATTATCTTAAAGAGTTAGTTAAAAATCCTGAAGGGATTGGGAATAGCTTCAAGTTTGATTGTCTTCAAACTGGTTTAGAATCAACCACTTCAACTAAATATCAATATAAATCTTCCCAACCAAATCCTAACTAGGTGTGGGCATTTGGAATTCCGAATTCCGAAATAAAGGCAATTTTTAAATTTTGAATTCTGAATTCCAAAATACGGATCGGTTCGAAAATCGCATTCCATTTTCAAAATAATTCAAATCGAATCAAAAATTTTCATTTCCGAATTTTTGAATTTTTGACTTCCGAATTTCCAAATGCCCACCCCTAATCCTAACTGTACTCCTCCAAACACATAATTTATGAATCTTAAGTTACTTGATCGGGTTGAAAAAGAGTTAATTGACTTTGCTTTGACTGTTAGTAAAAAATTATTTTTCTCTAGTTATTTGATTATAGATCTATTATAATGTGTGATCAATTGGAACATTGTAATCTAACTATTAAATCTTTAATTATAAGACAACTACTTGAAATTGGTTAACCTTTTTGGTATTGCAGGAATAGTTGGCTATGAAGGAATCACGCTCGTGTAGCATCAAAAATCTATCTCGGAGTTCTAATTATAATTTCAAGGTGGAGAATGTTAAAAAATATAAAATTACAATTGCAACCCCACTTAAATTTACAATAATAAAACAGATTTGTTTTTTTGTTTTCTACCGATATGATTTGGTCTGCCTGTGGATCAAAACAAAGTAAATCCTACCCTTGAAGCTCATCAAATCCAAGTGTCCCACGCAACTTCTGGAACCTCGTGCAGTGCAACATTTATGATCCACTCAACCTCTGCAAAGATCTTAGCCGACCAAGATGCGCTCCATTCATCCAATGAACGAAAATGAAATCTCATAATATCCGAACGATCCAACCTTTTGAACGGACAAGATCCAAAAAGGTTAAAAGCAGTATAAAATCTGTTTTTCAAGTACACAAAAGAGATAGAACATCTTCTTTTAAAATCACAACGGAAAACAGTTTCTCTTGGGTTTTTCTCTCTCAACATTCACTTCAAAACTTGAATCTATTTGACTAACCGAATTCTTCTCGGTTTCCTTAAAACTTCAAAGTCTTTCTTCAATTGTTACGAATTAAAATCATTTTACTCAATTGAAATTTTCCCTATTTTTTGATCAGTTTATTTTATGAGTTTTTCCAGCGTATTTGCTTTGAAGATTAAGTGTAAATCTTTAGTGACCTACTTGTCACTGATCTTTCTGGCGCTGTGTTTTAGCCATTTTTATTTGTCTATTTTTCTCTGTCATTTGAGCTGAAAGTGACGATACTGTAAAGTGCTCATTCATTGTTCAAGAAATACAAAGCTACACGGGTATTCGATTTCGGAGCTCAACGTGGATGTACGCAACACGCGAGTGTTGAAGAACCACAAGCCTTAACTTTGGTGTTTTCTGTCCTTCACTTATTTACTGGTTTTATTGCTTGTTATTTACTAACAACATTACTGAGTGTGTTAGGAAATAATCCGGCAGATAAATCCTAACACATCCATTGTCACCGGGTAATGAAGTGTAACTTATTAGCTCCTTCTGTTCACAATGGAATGTGTCGAACCATTTTCTGGAGCTCTGTAATCATGGATCTAGTTGATACATGCAGAAGAAGTATTTGAATAGACAGGAACAACATGCTCGTTTGATGTTTTAATGTTTCAACTATTCGTCGAACTTAAATAAGAATTTAGAATGTCATTGTACAGGGAATAGTTTTGACTCACATGTGGTAGCATGCAGTTACTATTGCTGGAATCATTTATCTGACAATTTGTTTTTCTAGGTATACACTGTGGAATGCAGAGTATAGGATATCCTTGATAAGGAACTTTGATATCCCATTCGACTGTTCAAAAAGACCTAATTTCACGGAGTGTGGAGGCAACTCAGTGGTGAGGTGGGAGGATAGTGATCATGGTGGAGGTGAGGAAGATAGTGACAGGGTTGAAGGTTCCATGGAAGAATTAGAGAGAACAAATATTCAAAGTCTTGGGAATTTGTCTTCAGAAACATTAAATTATATTCAGCAACTGGAGTCCGAGTTGGCAGTAGTTAAAAAGGTGAGAGATTATATTTGTTTACATCTTAATTTTACCTAATGGAACTTGCCAAGTAATCACACTCAGATAAAAGCCTCAGGAGGGAAAAGGATTTGAAAATAGCCTGTTCATGTAGTTTCATAGAAGGAAATTGATTTTGTAAACTTTGATCTAAGATGTTATGGTGAACTTGATGGTGTTTTTGCTGGTATGTATTCTACCTGACTAAGATGATCTCTTGATGGATCTGCTGATACGTGCTATGAGAATATAACATGCTATGCTGCTTCTTTTGTGCTTTTCAACTGTGTTTGTCCGTGCAGTGGATCCTTCTATTAGAATATTTAGTTAATTACTGATTTATAAACTTAAACAATAAAGTGCTGAATACATTCAGCATTGATTGATCAGAATTCTAGATTCTCTTTTGATACTTGATGCTTAGCTTCTCTTATAAGTTATAGGCCCTCATATTGTTGACAGGGAAAACTTATGCTTTTACATCTTCTGATGGGCGATGCTAATGAATGCTGTGATCTTTCGGATACCACTGGTCCTAAAAAGATACCCTTTTGGACGATAATTTGATTCTTGAATGATCCAACATTCCACCTTTTTGACCTCATAAGTGATACTTCAATACTAATTTATTCCCATATATACTAACACATAACCCCGTTATTACCAAAAACCAATGCTGTCTGTTTTTCTTTTACCAATGGAAGTCTAATCAATATTTACATTTTTCTCCATTTGCTTGTGTTATTTTTTCTTTTCAGGAGATCTATGCCAAGAAAGAGGAAAATTTGGAAATGGAGAATATGCAGCAGAGTCATAACAATCTGCTAGAGTACTTAAGGTCCTTGGAGTCTCAAATGGTAATAGAAGTGGCAACCAGACAACCTTTTATATCTTATCTTTTGGGTTAGATCTCTTAAGTCTTGGCTTTCATTTTTTTTATTCTCATGCTGGCTGGGTTGTACTTTAGGTAATTGAACTTTCTAGACCGTCATCTCCTGAGGTTGAGGAGATTATCCACCAACTCGCTCAAGGTACTTTACGTAGATTTTTCGATGATGAGAAAGCTTCTGATTGCACGGATAACTTGGCTTTAAGCAGGATAGAGAACTTTGAGGATATGAACAATGAACTTTGTGTTTCCATCAGTTCTTCACGGGATTATTTGGCCAAGCTGCTTTTCTGGTAAGTTTGAAACTACTTCCATTTGTTCCTTATTATTTTTTTTTATCATTAGCACTATTTTCTTTAATCTCCTCAAAGATGGGAATTTAGAACTGCTGCTTCTGGCAGGTGCATGTTACTGGGCCATCACTTGAGAGGGTTGGAGAACAGATTACATTTAAGTTTTGTTGGTCTTCTATGAGTGAACAAGTGTAAAGTGGACTGTAAATTCTTTCTCCTTGACCTGTAGTCATTCTATGCTATTGTTGTATTCAAATAACTGTGCAATATATAAGTAGTTCCTATTTTCCCTACCATTCCTACAATGTCTTCCTCTTGTTGCGGAATCAATTGATCTCCTCCATACACGGGTGAAATAATTTTTATTTTATTTTCCAAGTATTGGTTACAGCGATATGATATGCGTATTTATATACTAACACATAAATCGTTATTGCGAAGAATGATTTATTGACCGATTTGATGTATCTGGTGTTTTCTGTCTGTACTACATCTTTATTTTCCAAGTCTTTATTATTCGCTGTCCTGGAGAAGGAAGAAGCTCCATTTTCTAATCCTTGTCTGTTTGTACAGCACTGTAGGTGTATTGTATGAATGTCAATTCATCACTCTCCTTATCTTGTATCGTCATGGCACTTATTGGGTTGGCATGGTGTTTGATGTGGGAACTGACGGAAAATGGCTTGCTGTTTCCAGAGTTAATTGTAAATTGTAATGCATATAAAAGTGGTTCACATCAATTGTAATTGTAATTGTAAAATGTAATGCACTTATTTTTTAAATGTAAAGCTTGTAGTGAAGATAAAGATTGTAATGCAAATCTCTAGAAAACAGATCAAACAAGCCCTATTGTGGTCCATCATGTTCCAGTCGTTCTGTCTTCCTTAATCATATCGGATATGCATATAAGCAGCATCACCAATAAATGGAATATCAGCATACATCCCAGAAAGTGCACGTCTCATGCACTCAAAATCAATGAACAGAGAAACAACTGCAACAACGAGCCAGACGTGGCTTCCAATCATGCCCCAGCACCCAGACTGTGGCGTCCACTTGCTCACAGTTCCAAAGATATGCAAAGCAGACTCCAGCAGCATACCATGAATCACATGGAATCTAAAGAAATGTGGACATTCTTTTCGCACAACTATCCCATAGTAAGCAATCAAGGAATAAGCCATCGGAAACCAGCTAGGTAATTTACTGAGTGCACCAAGAAAAGGGAAAGTAAGGAACTCAAAGTACTCCAGAGAAGGGTGGACATATGCACCTTCAGCACACACCCATGTCAGATGCAGAGGTATAAGATATGGGAGGCACGACAACGTTCTCCACCACCATTTTGGCTTCTCAGTCATCTTAGGGTATCTGCAACTGTAAGGAACGCCATTGTATGCTCGACCGGATAATGAAACACTGAAGGGTTTCGAGGGCCTGTGAATAGTATGGAACAAGCTTCCCCAATCCCTATTGAAGAGCCGTGTTGGTGCAGAAGAAAGATTCAAGCTTTCGACCCCTGATGCAATCCAGGGATAAAAATACAAAGAAATCAACATAAGGGTATATCAACGAAAAACCAAAACTATGCGATATGCCAAACGGAACACCTTATACAGAATAGAACAGTAGGATGACTGGCTATGGCATTGATAACAATTTCTAGCTTGTTTTGGAAGTTCGGACTTACTAGTTTTGCTGATAACATCAGCTTTACATTAACCTAAAGGATAATGCTAAAGCATCTCAAAGAGCAGCTTTGACGGCTAGCAAGAAACATTGCATTGCAGGTAAGGTAAGAACCAGAAACGAGTGTGCTATTCCACATTCTAGAAGACCGACCCTAATTGAAAATGTTTGATGGAAAGAAAAAAAGAGAATGTAGAATGACAACCAAGCTTGGTTATGGAGTTTTAGGCTATCATATTTTCCATTGATTGAATGCTTGAATTTCTACATTGAGTTATATTATTTCATATGTAGACAAATACTTGCATTGAACGAGTAAAAATCTTGCTAATCTTCTCATATCTTCTATGGCTTCTACAGGTATAGGGATAGCCTGGGGGTTGGCACCCCCTCGGGTGCTGTGCAGCTGGTCTTCTTGGTCAACATAGAAGAAAACTTAGATTTCTGTAAAACTCAACTTTTCATCATCCTTTCTGTATGCAATACTATTTTCTTATCATTATTGCAAATCATTACCATTTCCTAGTACCTTCCAAAATTAATCTGTCACGTACATATGCAACGCAACTCAGTCCTGTTTCTGCCTATCTTAAAATCTCCTCCATAATTTCGCTTCTACCCATCCCTCTGCTTTAAATCTGTTGAGAATGTTTGGTAGGAGCGTTAGGTTTCACCTAACACTCCACCTCCACGAACGATATAATTCTGCTCACCTACCTACGCTAGAATTTTAGTTATAAATATGTCATCAGATATCATTTGTAACACAACATATTCAGATTAGAAGTATTTTTCTCTGTTTAGCATTTTACAATTTGGTATCAGAGCGAATTTCGCCTTCGCCACTTCTGCCTCGATTCCGACGCCGTTACTACTCCTACGACGCCGGAATCGGTCCCAAAACGTAGCTCATCTTATCCTCTATCAGATTTGCTCCATATCAGGCATTTTTCCGGCGACCACGCGCCATCACCGGAAAACGCGACCAGCGGCGGTTTTTCGCCGATTCAGGGCGCGTCTAGCGTCGGAATCGCCTGAAACCACCGCCGTTGCAATCGTCGTGAGAAGAGCTTTCTGTACGTAGGTCTTACGCCGCCGCCACACGCTGCCACAGTCCGGCGACGCGCCGCCGTCGCCGTCGGAGCCCGGAGTCTGGTTTTTTGTCTCGGTTCGCTCGTCGCAACGGTCCAATAGGTTTTAATTGATTCCGTGCCGTTTAATATATATTGATGTTTTACCGAATAATAATAAATTATTTGATTGAGTTTATCGTATTTGCCTAAACTTGGGATTCCAATTAGGCATTATTGATGTTGGTTGTGAATTGGGTAGTGAAGTGTTGAGACATGCGGACTTACATGTGATTGTGTTTTGTAAGTTGTATTATTGCTGTGATTAGTTGTGATTTGAGCTGCTGTGTGAGGAATGTCAGAGACAAGCGACAGTGCAGTTA
>JAOWBN010027924.1:0-10401 GCA_028565015.1 Pinguicula moranensis
AAATCCGTATATGTCAAAAACAACAAATGTGTTTTGTTGTACGGCTTGTGTAGCCGAGCAGATATGTTCTGTTGTGCTGCTTATGTAGCCGAGTGGGAGCTGTTGGCAAACGGTTGGTTGGAAATGAATTTTCAAACCAACTTTGTAGGTAAATTAAATGCCTGCACAGTACTCAAATAGTAAAGTACTGTTTGAATTTATTATTCCACGCCTATAAATAGGCTGCGTGCCTATTCATTTGATATAACGATTACAAGAGACTATACGGGTTTTCTCTGTCTGCCTAGCCACCCTAAAGGTTAAGATTTGATTTGTGGAAAACTAAACGAGACTCTGGTAGACTCATTCCCGACACTCGATCAAGCTATCACGCTTCCGCAACAGGTAACATTTATCGTCATATTTTGTTACCGTTATATCCAATATTAGATCCGTTCTAATGTTTGGATTACACATTGGATAAGATACACGAATTTTGTGGTAAACCGTTAGTTGGGTGATATGGAAAGCTCGGAACGTGGTATTCAACAAAAAGTAGCTGGACATGAACAAATCTCTAGAGTTGGTGCAGATGAAAATGTGGATATTTATGAAAACAAAAACAATGTCGCACCCAGATGTAGGGATAAAAGAACAGTGTCATGAGCTGTTGTGATGTATTTGTTAGGAATTTGTATAATATTAAATTCCTAATATTTGACTTGAATTAATATTCCTTGTAAGATTCCAATAGTATTAGAATTCATGCCTATAAATATGACATCTCTTAACTATTAGGGTTGAGAAGAGAAACAGAAAAAAAAGAGACTGGGTAAGAGAAAAATAGAGAGATGTGAGACTTGGGATGTGTCTATCTGTGTCTGCGGGACTTGATATGTTTTCTCAGTATCTTTTAGTTATTCTTCGTGTCTCTGTTGTACCACGAGAATGTTGTTCATTAGTGGATTGATTCTCCTCTTTTCTCATGGATGTAGGCTTTCAAGTTGAACCATGTTAATTTTGTGTTGTTGCCTTATTTTGTTATTTTCGCTTTCACTTGTTGGGGAATATTCCCCCAAGTGGTATCAAAGCCAGGTTGTGAGATGTAGAATGTGTTTCAAGACCAACAGTGAAATTGAGATCTTGATGATTTGGGATGAGATGTTTGTGATGTTCGGACACAAGATTTGTTAAAGAACAAAAGAAAATATTTTTGAACAAATCTCCCACGTTGACCAGTGTCATCGTTACTTTGACTGCTGATTTCAGAATAATGAAGACTCTGATCGTAATGATGTTGGTGTCATTTGAAAGCCCATTGAAAGATGAACAAAAGTCCTAAGTTTCGTGGTCATGTGTGTTCGATAAGGGTTCCGATTCCATCAAATTTGATGAAAATGGTGTTGTTCGCGAAATTTGGAAGCAATCAAGTTTGACCAACGATTGCCGGAGTTCTACAACTCCGATTGTGACAATTTTGTTTTCGTTGGAAAGCCCATAGAACAACAAAGAGAATCCATGGTATGGTGATCGATTGTTTAGTGTATGAGGCGAATTGTGCACAAAATAGTGCACGGGTTTTGGGGTTTTGCTGGAAACTTTTTTGGATTATTCAATTGGTTGATTTTTGAAGTAGTTTGTGGTAATTTATGTGTTCCAGTATGTTTTTATACCCATGTTTACTTGGAGTTGTAATTGGGATATTTGAGAGAACACTGATAGCTACTTGTTTTATCTTCTGGTTGGTATGGCGAGATAACCTTTGTGGTTTGGATCAAGTTTGTGAGTGTCTGAGTCAAGATGAAGGAAACCTTGACATTGCGGTTAATAGATCTGATCTTGAGGAACTGAAAAATTAAAGCTTGACAAGAAGCCAATAAAAGCTTGGAATAAAAGTTCAAGTAGCTTGAAACCCCAGTAGTTGATAAGTTGTGATGGCTTGGAAGTTTTGGAGCTAAGGAAGGTTCGTGGAAACTTGTGTACTGTGATAGCTTGAGAACTTGTATTAGCTTGTTAATGGTGGCTTGGAGTGTCGGCTAGTGTTCCAAAATTGATGATTCACTCTGATTGGAAGAGTGAAAGTGGTGTGGATGAATTGAAGAAGAGATGTTCTCTTGGTGAGAAGTGTTCGTCTGTGTTGGAGATCATGATCGTGTTTTGAGCAAACAAAAAAAGTTTCTGTATGGTCAGAGAAATGCAAGTACTTCTACTGATGTGAAGTCTGTTTGCCCCATGGGTATGACGATGATGTCCTCTTCTGTTTGGCAAGTTCAAGATGAGCTTGATTAGTGCACACCGTGAAGCTACCTTTGAGGGGTGCTTGGAGAAGAAATAGAGTTTGTTCTTGATACGAGAGAATTCAAGTCAAGGGGGTGATTGTTAGGAATTAATATTCCATGTAAGAATTCTAATAGTATTAGAATTCATGCCTATAAATATGAGATCTCTTAACTATTAGGGTTGAGAAGAGAGAGAAAAAAAAGAGAGAGACCGCGTGAGAGAAAAATAGAGAGATGTGAGACTTGGGATGTGCCTCTTTGTGTTTGCGAGATTTGAGAGGTTTTCTTAGTATCTTTTAGTTATTCTTTGTGTCTCTGTTGTATCACGAGAATATTGTTAATTAGTGGATTGATTTCTTCTTCTACCATGGATGTAGGTTTTCAGGCCGAACCATGTAAATCTTGTGTTGTTGCCTTAATTTGTTATTTTCGCTTTCACAAAGTCTAAAATATTCCCCAACAGTATTAATCCAAAGTAGATAGAATATCTATATCCTGCAGGCTATAATAGCCTGAGGTAAATACTTGGTGATGAGCACTATTAGTATCCCTTAATACAATGCATTTACCAAGTGGAGCAGAGTTTGAAGCAAGAGAGTGCCCAAAAAAATAATTGGAGGCTAAATTAAATTTTAGGGGGAATCAAAATATATGTTTTTTTTTTAAAATATACACACAATTTATATATATATATTCTTTTTGAAAAAAAAATACTTGTAAAAAAGTTTATTTTTTCAAAGCCCCGTAAACCTCGTTTCCTTCGCCTCTGCACCCCACCCCCACCAGGCCCACCACCAACAGTCCACCGCCCACCGCCCACCACCCACTACCATCTTCCCATTAAAGCTTTGTTAAACCCTCTCACATTCCTTATCTTCCCTACCCGCCATTTTCTTATGGTTGGCATAACATTAGCTTCCCGTATAACTGTTTTCAGCGAACTTCAAATAAAAGGCCACGTCTAAATTCAAAAATCTCTATGAACTATAATTTTTGGTTGTAACCACAACCAGTGTGTTTAAACAGTCGAATCAGATTGGGCTACCATCTAACATATAATAAAAATTAAATTTTATTTCCATGTATATGCAATTCTTTTTTTTGGTAATTAAAAATTCTATTAACACAAAAACTGTAAAGTACAACTGTTGAAATACTAGCATAGAGAGACTCTCTCTGCTACTATTACCAAATACTGGATTTTACATAACTTCAGATTGCAAACTTTATCTTACAACACCACCATGGAGTAGGCAACCAATCTCCGACTGTTAAGCCCTAGTGTGGAATGTTATGAGCCTTTAAGCCAGTGACATACATTAATTTTCACCCATTCTAGAGGTTGAAAGTTTTCCGTTTCCGAGTTGAAGCGCATCGCATTTCTCTCAATCCACAAATACCAAATTACCGCTTGCCATATGGACTTCCATACCTTAGAGTCATCTCTGTCAGTAATATGTTGCATATGATTTTCAAACTGCTGCTAAATGTCCAAGCAACCAGAATATTGTAGTCCGAACCAAGCATACACCTCAGACCAAAGCTCCATGGAATTTGAGCAACCAACAAATAGATGTTGAGTCAATTCCAATTCCTTACCGCACATCACACACATTTTCATAGCATCAGTTATGATCATACCTCTCTTTATCAGATTATCAACAGTAGGAATCCTATCTTGTAAAGTTCTCCAGCAGAGTACTTGAATTCTTTTAGGGGTAATTTTACCCATATCTTGGATAGCATAAATCTGTATGTAGCATGATTTGTTAGGCGTTGCTGCAGTAAGGAGTAGGCAGAGGCAACTGTGTAGTAACCTATACTTGAGTTCTCCCGAAGCCAGAAGTTTTGATCCGCCTGCTCTAAGCTAATAGAGGAGAGAGTCTACAGGAGCTCCTCCAGAGCAAGATTTTCTCTAGATCTCAAAGGTCTTCTGAACTTCAACTCCTAATGTATACTAGTTTGGTGAAACAAAGACATCTCTCCAATTGTTCTGTCTTTTTGCAGGCTTAATCTGTAGAGTTTTTCATACCGCAAAGCCAGACAACCATCTCCCATCCAATTGTACAGCTATAATAGTGTTTTATTTCCACATCTCATGATCCGATTTAGATTGTTGTGAAACTATCGTTCGGTGGACAATTGCCAAACGTCTCTCCAATAGGCCGATGTTGAATCAGGT
Source organism: Pinguicula moranensis (assembly GCA_028565015.1). Taxonomy (NCBI): domain Eukaryota; kingdom Viridiplantae; phylum Streptophyta; class Magnoliopsida; order Lamiales; family Lentibulariaceae; genus Pinguicula; species Pinguicula moranensis. The sequence continues at coordinate 4,441 of JAOWBN010027924.1, forward strand.
AATATTAATAAGCTCCAATCACTTAGATAATCTGAGGGTTTATAGTATTTGGATTGAATCACTTTACACCAAAGGTTCTCAGGTTCAACTCTTAACCCCTTAACCATTTGGCCTGTAACACTTTGTTCATTTGAGTCATGTTTCTTATGTTTAAGCCCCCATCATTCCATTGAGAGCACACGTCTTTCCAACAGACCCAGTGAATTAGGCGTCCACTGGCTTTATTCTACCTCCACATGAAGTTATTCAGGATTCCTTCTATAGCTTTTATCACCTTTTTTAGAGCCTTGAAGAGAGAAAGATAGTACACTGGCAGACTAGATAACACTGATCTCACAAGGGTTGCACGACCTGCCAAGGATAAATACTTGTTATTCCATTTCAGCACCCTGCCTTTGATCACATCAATCATCGCTCTCCACATTTTCAATCTACGGGGGTTGTCACCCAGAAGTAAACCAAGGTAAGTGCATGGTAGTGAGACTGCCTAACAGTTTAATAATCTTGCATAGCTTTCCACATTTTCTGCTGCCATGTTCATCCCATACAATCGACTTTTGGTAAAATTTATCGAGAATCCAGAGATGAGTTCGAAGATTCTCAAGATGTCTTTCAGAATTGTAAGCTTACTTAGTTCCCTGCAGCAAACAATAAGGTATCATCGGCGTATTAAAGGTGAGAAAGAGACACACTTCCCACCTTTATGGCTGTTAATTTTTTTAGTGTTTCAACCCTGTTCATCAGTAGACTCAGGTCTTCAACCTCTACATGAAAGAGAAATGAGGATAAAGGGTCCCCCTACGTTAGTCCTCGGTTGAGCTTAATTTCACCGAAGCTACTCCCATTGATCATTACTGCAGAGGTAGAGATGCATTCTCTGATCCATTCAATCCACACACTACAAAATACGAGCTTTTGCAGCATAGAGAGCATAAAGTACCAATCAACTGTATCAAAGGCCTTTGAAAAATCGACTTTTAGCAACACATGTGCTTTTCTTGAGTTCTTTATGTTGTGTATGGCCTCATTGGCCACCAACACCCCATCTAGAATCTGTCTTCCCCTGATGAATGTTTAGTAGAGATGATCTTTTGCATCACCTTTTTCATACGGTTGGCAAGGAGCTTGGATAGAATCTTGTAACCACTGCCAACTAAGGAAATATGTCTAAACTGCTCAATAGTGTTAGGATTGGAGACCTTAGGTGCCATAGTAATGAATGTTGAATTGATCCCTTTTGTCAAGCATCCCGTGTGATAGAACTCTCTAAGAAACATTATACATATATATATATTCAGGTTTCAGAGTTTCCCAGAATCTTTGGATGAAGTGGAAGTTATAGCCATTCGGACTGGGGCTTTTAGATGCTGTGCAGCTCTAGATAGTGGCCTTGATCTCAGCTTCTGAAAATTTAGAGACAAGAAAGTCATTGTCAGCAGCTGTGAGTACAGAGTTAGTAGGTGGAACCAAAGAGGGGCGTCTCGAGTTTTCTGATGAATAATGTGTAGCAAAAGAATCTTTGATGCCAGACTTCACACTCTCAACATTTTCAGTACAAACACCATCAAAGTAAAGCCCTCTTATCCCATTTCTCCTTCGGTTGCCTTTGACTCTAGCATGAAAAAACATTGTATTATTATCACCGTCCATTTAGCATGGGACTTTTGCTTCAATAAGAACTCTTGGTTTAGTAAAGTACGTTGGAGATCTAACCATAAGTAGTGTCTAGTCAACTGATCAGACTCAGACAAGCAACCTTACTCTGCCTTGTTGTCGAAAGTTGCAAGCTGCATTTTTAGATTCTCGGTTCTTCTGTCAACTTTGCCAAAAACATTTTTGTTCCAAGTGCTAAGTTTGTATCTCAATTGTCTCAACTTCTCATGCAACACATAGCTCCTGTGTACCTCCACCCACAGAGAATACCATTCCACCTTTACCAAATCTTCAAAGCCTTCATCAATGTCCCAACAGTTCAAAGTTTTAAAATTTTTAGGGCCCACTTCATCAGTTTTTAATAAGAGGGGTCCATGACAAGACAGTCCACGTTCCAATCCAAGCTGGTACAAATCTGGCCACTACTCCAACTAAGATTCAGATAGGAGGAAACGATCAAGGCGGCTATAGGAGGCACCACTTCGCGATATACATGTAAAGCGAGCGTTCTGAAGCGGTATGTCTATCAGATTTGTATCAAGAATGAAAGCATTGAACTCACCTATTTTAGCCAGATTTACAGCAGCATTACTTATCCTTTCATCAGTTGAGCGTATAACATTGAAATCTCCAACAATGCACCAATAAGCTCTTGGATCTGCTGAAATTTTTGAGGTTATATTAGACCATATTATTCTTTTGTGCCCTAACGAGCTAGGGGAATAAACATTCATTATTTATACTGGAGTTGAAGTAGGATCCCATATGCCTTCTACACACAAGATATTGCTTTCCTTCTAAAAAGTAGAAATCTTGAAGGATAATTTGCGCCAAATAGTCAACAAGCCGCCAGAGCTACCTACTGTTCACTGTATCTCCAATCAAAATCATCATCAGGCCAGATTTGCCTACAAATCCAAGGTGTTATATGCTGTATTTTCATTTCCTGTATCATAACCATATCAGCCTTTTGTGATTTCTCTTTTCTTGCTCGATAGCCCTAAGCCTCAGATGTTGTACGAAATTATATGCATTAGTTGGACGAGCGATTCGATGCAAATGCTGAATTTCCTGACTTAGTAGAGTGCGTTCTTGATCATGAATCCCTTACATTCATTTCATCTATTCTGCGAGTTAGCTCCTCACACGGTGAGTTGAGAGAGACACCGATCTCAAGAGCCAAATCCACTACATCCTCTGCTTCCGTTGGCAATGTATACTTTTGGATAGTGTTTGTCAGATCATCAGAGAGATCACCAATAATCTGGAGTTGGTGCTCCTGAATCTTGCGGGTATGCTTGGGGAGTTTTTGAGCAGAGCATGATGTTGGCCTAAAAGGGATGAAATGCTCTTGTTTCTTTGCAGCGAATGAATTAGGAGAGAGTTTCAGCAGTGGCATAATTTCGAATGGATCAGAGTTCTGCGAGCTCTAGGATGGATAGTCCATGCAAGAGGAAATATCCATGGCGGGAGAGGTATCTCACTAACCAACTTACCGACATTTGAAATATTTTTGTTGAATCCATCTTCAGCGTTTTCCATAGTGAGCAAGATTGAATGCATGCCCAATTTCTCATGTTGGATAGCCAATAAGGCAGCAAATTTACCTTGATGGGCCTGACTAGATTAACTTTGACTTACAACTCGGCACAACCCAAAAGACGTGAGAACATTATCTGACATCGACTTTGGAAGTCTTCAGAAGGTAGACTGGAATTCTCCTGTTCAGATTTTGAGAATCGTGTTTGCCAATTGAGGTCTGCGCAACGTATCTCTTCTGTGTCACCATAATTGGTGTTTAGATCTTGAATTTTCTGGTTCAACAGGATCTCCTTGCCGAGTTCAGGTACAGATGTAGATAGCGACTTATCATAGCCCTCTGTTTCAACCTTTCTAGGTAGCTTGTTTCCCATTGGCGTGAGAGTGGACTTAGCCAATCCTCCCGCAACAGGATTTTCGGCTTCCGACGAGGATACGCCCTCTAAATTAGAGTAGCTTGCAGGTACGATTTCCGTTGCGACTGCATCTTGTGGTGTTACTTGGGGCACTTCCTCACTTAGTTTGCTTTTACCTACTTCCTCGTTCATCCTTGTCAATGTTGGCCAATCTTTCTTGGGTAAATTGTTGGGGCGAACCCGTCGCCATTCTTTTCCAGATTGGTTGCGTTTAGGTGCCCACATAACCTCCTCTTTTTCTTCCAACACATAAACTTGGAACTTGCTAGCCTCAGTTTCAATATCAAGAGATTGCTGGATATAGTTACTTGAAGTAGTGAGGATTGGTATCCTAGCGTACCGCATTTCAGTTTGATGGGTTGTTTTTATCATCAACAACAATCAGAGAACCCAACTGCAAAGCTATTTCTTCAAAGAATCTGTTGTACCAATAGTATAATGGAGTACCTCTGATTTGCACCCATGCCGAACGGGCGAGTTTCCCATTTAGTAAACGCCATGGACACAGGGAGTGCAAGCAAAGTCGTTTCATCGTGGTAGTATCATTCAACAATTTGTATTGGTCCTCTTCGCCGCCTTCAAGTCGAACTGAAGAGCTATCCGGATATCCAACATCCCTAAGGATGGAGTTAAAACTGTCCAGGTTTAGCACCGGACCTTGTAAACCTATAAGACATTTCTCTACCCATTGTGTAGCAGCTGTATCAGGAGAGCATTTGATTACATTTAGAGCATCAAAAACAATAGGAGCAAGAGCAGAGGTTTCAGGTTTAGAAAGATTGTGACCCGTAGCGTTCATTGTCGTCTGATGCCGAGCACTCTTATTCAAAATGGAGTCAGATCCCAGCCTAGCATTACTCACTATGAGTTGAAAAGATCTTATCCATATATCATTCAATTTGTCTTTTAACTGTTCATCAACTGAGGACTTGAAGAAGCGTACGAAACCAAACCGGCAAACCGAGAAGGATAGCTATTTGGGCAGATGTATATCGCTTACTTTGCGATAATAATGGACTAAAGCAAAATGGCCCTATTAAATTCTAATGTTTCTATTTAGCGAAGTTGTTGGAACTCAATTCATCAAATGACGCAATACCTATTGGGTCGCAACGGAAACGGCCTCTTTGTATAATTACAAGGGTAAAACTGCGTACATCCGACCCCCCAGACCCCAATTTAGTTGGGAATATACTGGGTACGTTGTTATATCGCTTACTTTGCTGAATCAGAATACACACCACATTTCATTCCTTTGCCAAGATAGAGGGAGGTTTGTGAAGTGAAAGGATACAGAGTTCTATCGAATTTTGCTTGCTTATGAATGCAAGCAACGCTCTCCTGGCCATTGTTGTGATAGGAACATCCACTTTTTTAGTCACTTTTTCTTGAGAGGAACTCGCTCTATGTTTAACCACTTGCCATTCATTTTCCTCCACGTTAATGGACTGATCTTCGCTTCCAGGATCAGGCTGTTCATTTTGGGTGCGTTTGGTGACCGGATTGGAGTTATCCGCCTTCATGGATAACTCCAGGTTTACTCCGGATAAATTTTTTCGTCCGCCGTTTGGTAGTGGCCACTCTGGATAGCTGCTTGTCGGTTTTTCTCGTTTGGTATCGAGTGATTGCAAGGCGAATTACCTGCAATATCGGATAAATAAAGTACTAAAATGCCCTTCCCGAATATATATAAATACTTGTTTTCTAACTAATTTAAATTAAATTAATTAATATAGTAATTAATATAATGTATTTAATTAATATGATAATTTAAACAAATTAAATTAATCAATATAATAATTTAAATTAATTAATTAATATAATTTATTTAATTATTATAATAATTTAAATAAATTAAATAAATTAATATAATAAATTAAATTAATTAATATAGTAATTTAAATATATTTAATTAATTAATATAATAATTTGAATAAATTAAATTAATTAATGCAATAATTTAAATGAATTTAATTAATTAATTTAATTAATATATTGATTTAAATAAATTTAATTAATTAATATAATAAATTAAATTAGTTAATATAATAATTTAAATTAAATTTATTTAATTATTATAATAATTAAAATCAATTTAATTAGTTATTATTATAAATTAAATAAATTAAATTAATCAGTATAATAATTTAATTTAATGTATTAATTATTTTTTTGAACAATTTATGCATGGTGCATTTGTAATAAATGAGAACTGTAAGGGCAATTTAGGTTTTAACCACGCCGGATAACTGATGGTTTGCGTAAACCCTCCTGCGAAGGCGGATAAAAATGTTGGAGTTGTCCGCCTTCAAACCCTGCCCGGAAGTTATCCAACGGGCAGCGGGCCAAAACA